>JAOWBN010203309.1:0-14567 GCA_028565015.1 Pinguicula moranensis | reverse complement strand
TATAACTTTTATATAATCTTATAACTTTTATATAAACTATAACTTTTATATTAACTTATAACTTTTATATAAACTTATAAATTTTATATTAACTATAACTTTTATATAAACTATAACTTTTATATAAACTATAATTTTTATATTAACTATAACTTTTATATAAACTATAACTTTTTTATAAGTTATAAATTTTATATAAATTATAACTTCTATATAGACTGTAACTTTTATATAAATTATAATTTTTTATATAAACTTATTTATAAATTATAATTTTTATATAGACTTATTTATAAATTATTAAACATATATAATTATTAAACCTAAACGCAAAAACATGATTACTAAACCCAAACTATAAAATACAAACCCTATTTATATAAACTTATAAATTTTATATAAAGTTGTCAACTATTTATAAATTACATTTATAAAATTTGTAACTTTGTAAAAGATTGATAAATTTAGACTTGTTATAAAATTTATAAAAACAATTTTTTAATATAATATTCGTTACACGAAATGAAAAAAAAAATTACAAAATTGAAAAAATAAATCCATCGACCCGGCGGGTCAACCGTGCCTGAACCGTGTCGGACCCGGCGCAACTCAGAGGGTTTTCACGGAGGGCCAGGCCGGGTCAACCATGCCCAGTTAGCCCGCCGGGAAGGGCCAAGGGCGCGGGTTCAGATTTTCTGGACCCAGGCCCGCTGGTCTCAGGCGTGCCAGGCCGGGCGACCTGGCATGCCCATCTCTAGTTATGGTCAATAATATGCCACTATTTGAGAGGATGCCGCTTTTGCTAATAGTGTAATATATGTTGCATTGTTTCCCTTAACAATTCTACAGTTTCTACAAAATTCTTGCATTATTTGCAGGATATTCTGTTTCATCACTGGTAGGAACTGTTTAATGAACCCAAAATTCATAACATCCAGGCATGGGCTTTTCTTGGTTCAACAGTTTTTTATCGCATCTATAATTTCCTCTTCTCTCAGTGGTGCAACCAGTGATTGTTTACAGTGTTCAGATATGTTTTTTATTCCCACAATATCCAACCTTGGCCTGCTTCCTTGTGTTTCCTTAAACCTCTGTTGAAAATGCTCTCCGAATGTCTCTTTAACACCATCTACTCCATCAATCCGCACTCCTTGATTCCACATTTGTTGTATTGTATTTCTCTTTCAGTTCCTATTTACCCACCCATGGTAGAAGTTTGAATTAGCATTTTCCTGTTGTAACCACTTAATTCTTGCCTTTTGATGCAATATACTCTCCTGCTTCCTTGTAAGTTCTAGTGCTTTATGTCTCAGTTCAGTGTCTCTACTTGACTGGGGTATGCCTGTTGGTTAGTGACCTAGAGCACCAATCGGTGCGTTTGTTAGTTTAATGTATACTGAATAATGTATATAATTTTGTTCTTTGAGTTTTGTATATATATATATATGTATTATGGATCATTTGGGTTGAGGACTCAAATTGTGGAACTCCATAATTTAATCAAGACTCTAAACTAGTCTGTAGCCTCAAGTCATTAGTTAAGGAACAACTAGATGACTATATGGACTAGCATTTGGATTAATGCATGATCATGTTTCACAGATCATTGATACAAGATATTTATTTAATCACATGAAATATGAGTGTACTGGGTACATGAATATTGGACTTGACCTATATTGACTTGCTGTATGGATTGTGTTTTGTGTCATCAGCAAATTCATATAATATTAATTCAATTATCTGAGATATTCATAATTCTGGGTGATGAATGTGTATTACGTGAGGTTATAAAACCCCTCTTTTGACCGAGGGTTTATAAAGGTTTCCGAATATCCATCTCATATTGGATGAGATTATTAATATCCCTGGGCCCCTTGATGCAGTAATAATTGTTACGCATGCATTTGTGATTATGGAATAGTCACATATTAACAATTAGGTACTGAAGATCAAGAAAGTAATTAATGGTCAAGGATGACATATTCCTATGCTTGACATTAATAATTGGATGTTATGTGACAAAAGAATTAATACTAAATGAGATTAAAGGATCATGATTTGTCTGTATCCGATCAGATCATAATACATTGCTAGATACCGCTTATGATTTATAAATTAATGAGATTGATTTACTATCGATCTGGATATGGATCTTACTAGGTCGCTCCATTTGATGAATTAAAGCATAAAAAATTAATTATATGAGACATAATTAATTTCATGGACGGGTCGAGTTCAAGAGCTCGATTATTTAAACTGGGCCTCGGTGAGATCTAGCCCAAATTCTTTTGGCAGTATTCAGCAATTGGGCTCAATTTGCATTATTTTGTCAATTTGGCTCGATTGAATGAATATATATGTTAGGTGGGCCTATTGTGACCGACCATAGAAGAACATATATAAGAAGAAGAGTGAGTCGCGTTTTTCTTTCTTTTTGGCATAAAAGTTCACGTGAAGAAGAAGACTCTTTTAGGGTTTAGGCTCGATTTTCAATCTTGTGACTATGATCTTGAATATAGGCAGCGTAGGATGATCTAGTCGATTGTGCCAATCTTGGATTATTAGTTTGGCAGCAACATAGAGGGATGTGGCTTGTGTATTTGAAGAAGAAGGCCACTCAGAGAGACCATTCCTAGTTCTACCTTGTAGAAGAACTGCTGCTGATTCCTGATCCTTTACAGAAAAACCAGAAGTAGAAAACTCAACAAAGGCATCATTCTGGAGACATAACTGATAGATTGATATTAGATTCTGATTCATAGAGGGAACACATAAGATATTGTTAAGTTTAACAGAATGAGTAAAGTAGTTCAAAGATGTAGAACCCGTGTGTGTGATTGGTAGGCCTGTACCATCACCAATCATGGCATCGTCTGCAGTTTCATATGGAGTGTGTAGAGCAAGATTGCTGAGATAACTGGTGATATGATGTGATGCCCCTGTGTCCATGAGCCAGGGATGTGAAGAGGGTGTAGTAGCCATGACTATATTTGCTCTAGGGTGCCAATTTTGATGTTGAGGCATCTGTCTTGGTCCTTGATTCAAAGTAGGATTGAATCCAGGAGATTGCGTGACCAGTTTGAAGTTGGGGCATCGTTTTATATAATGACCCTAGGTACCACAAGCCTGACATTTGTCAAGATATGGCCTTGGTGGTGGGCGATCTTGTTTGTTGTGATTCTGCCATTGAGATTGTTGAGGTTGGGTAGCAACATTACTCCAAGATTGAGATGATTTTTGTTGAGAGTAATGAGCTGAGGCTGGAAAAATTGTAGGACTCGAAGGTTGTTATTGCTGAATAATAAGCTCTCGATTGAGAAGTTTTTTCGTGTAACTCATCAAAACTAATCAGTGTGCTCGGGCATTTACTGCATCAATAATGGTTTTGTAGGTGGATCAAGGCCATCTAGTGCCTTTTCGATTAGATCTTCTTCATCAATTAGTTTTCTGAGAAGAGTGAACTGATCTGCACGGGCTCAAATGAAGTGCATATAATCTGTGATGGGCGAGAACCTTGGGGAATATTGCAAAGTTGATCTTTGATATGCTTGATGTGTCCCCGGCTTGGCTTAGCATAGATTGTGGCTAAGGTTGTCCATGTTGCCCGGGACGTTGTTGCTCTGTTGAGATGGGGGCACTTGTTGCTGTCATAATTCCAACTATTGCACTGAAGATGAGATTGTCATGGCGTAACCATGTTGAATACGCCGGATTTGGAGCTTCAGCAACATTGTTTGTGATTGTTGCGGGTGGCTGTGCAGTTGATCCATCAACATAACCATCAAGGCCATATCCAATAAGAAGAGTTTCAAATTGAAGTTTCCAGGATATTTAGTTTGTGGAATTGAGTTTAACAGTGGAGGATGAAGTAATGTTTAACACAATAAGAGGAGTTATTGGGTCGGCTGGGTTGGGAAGGGTGGATGCATTGCTATTGTTGTTGGTTGTAGAACTGACCATGGTTTGATAGAGAAAAAAAACGTTGCAGGTCTAAGGATTTTGATGAGGCTCTGATACCATATAATATTGAAGTTGAAGTTTGGTTCAGAGCTTGTTTTGTATTGATTTGTAATGTATAATTTATAAAAAAAAAAAGATTAGCTGAATTCCTAACTATCCATGCAAGTTAGTCAAGAGAAGTCGTAAACTTTAGGAGTTAGTTTACAACAAAATCTTGTAATTGGGAGCCGTGAGAATCGGTCTTCTCTGCTGAGGATTTTCCCAAGTCTTCTGCATTCTTAACCGTGTTTTCTGAGTTTGGATTCTTATTCGTAACACTAATGTATAACTTGAAATGACTTCTAGTGAGATAACCTACTCCATATCACTAGAGCCCAATTAGACTTTACCCCATTTATCAATATTTCTGCTTAAATTTCTCTACTTGCAACAACAAAACTCAACCAACATTCTATCTTGTATGACATGAAAACCAGTCTTAGATAGGATTTCAAACAGATTGCTCAGTTGGGAACACAAGTATATATCAGAGGGGGGCAAACTGATTCTGCTCAATTCTATGTTAAACAGTATACCTGCACATTTTTCAGCTTTTACAAAGCACCACGGTCAGTACTTAAACAAATCAACAAGATCATGAGGAGTTTCTTTTTGGGGCAGACTTCAGAGAGAAAAAAAAGTCCACTGGGTTTCCTGGAATAAGGTACTCACACCTACTAGCCAAGGACGTTTGGGAGTTAAAGATCCGCAGGCTATCAACTTGTCAATGTTAGGCAAATGGGGTGAGCGTCTATTGCAAAGAGGTTCACTCTTGCCCACATGGTTATCAGTTCTAAATATTCAGAGAGAGGCAGACTAGGACTAGGAGATCAACATGAACTCAAACAACCGAATCCTGCTCTCAGACATCGGAGGAGACCAAGAAGATATGCCTCTAAGTGGTGGTCAGGACTACAGTCTGGTCTTTCTGCCTCTTGGTTCAATGAGATGTGCAGTATTAAAGTTGGTAGTGGAGAAGGCATTCTATTCAGGAACGACAAATGGTGTGGTGCAATGACATTGGCAGAGAAGTATCCTCGACTATTTATTGTTGCAGAAGATAAGGAGGTCACAATTGCTCAATAAGGAAGATGGGATGGCGACATATGGATCTGGGAATGGACATGGAGAAGAATCTTGAGGGGTAATGAACCTTCAGACTACCAGGAGATGCTAACATTTTTGCAGAACTGGTCCCCTACAGCTCAAAAGAACAGACAAACACAGTTTTTCAGGGAACATGGATGATCTATACACTGCCAAAGAAGCTTACAAGAAAATCTGCTTATCCACTCATCCTGCTTTTACTGACTTAGAGGGGCAGCTCCTGCAGCATGTCTGGAATCAGTATGTACCCAAAAAAATTAGTATCTTCATGTGGAAGATGCTACAAGACTCCATCCCTACCAAAGCTGTTCTACATGCAAGAAGAATTATTCTGACGGATCAGAATCTAAGTTGCACTTTTTGTCATGATGAAGAGGAAACCACCAAACACCTATTCAACTCCTGTGTAATTACAACTGAGGTGTGGGGCAAGCTAAATGCTTGGTTGGATATCAGCAACAACTTATTGGGAGGCACTGAACAGGGGCCTTCAATCCAAATCTTCAATAATATCAAACCTGCTGGTATAAATAAAGCATCCTGGACCTCTATTTGGCTAGCCACATCATGTATAATCTGGAGAAGTAGAAACAAGCTTCACTTCTTGGCTGAGGAGGTTAACTCATCCCAAATGTTAAACAGAATCCAATGTATGACATGGCAACGAACCAAGGCTGTAAGAGGGATGCACCTCTTTACTTATTCTTTGACAGATTGGTTGATTAATCCATTGATGTGTATGACTTTCTAAGTAGTAATCTGACTGTGGTTAATCTTGTTTTCAGGTACTACAACATGGCTGCCCCATCATGTGCACCGAAGCATGTCTCAGAAATTCAGACACAGACAATACCTGGAATGGTTGAATCAGATCCCATCCATGGTGCTAACTCATGGCTGATACAACAAGTGAAGTTGTTAATTCACTGATGGTGAAGGAACTGTCGCAGCGGTTTACACCAGCATTTTGAACAGGGACATGAGTTGAAATTGCGGTGGCAGGTAATTGAGAAATAGACCAGAAGCTACGGAATTCAGGTACCCTCTTATTGTACAATCTGATGAATAATAGAAGAGGCTTCAACAAAATTATCTTTCTGTTGTTGGGAGAGATTACAAGGCTGATACTACGGAATGCTATATTATCATGTCAGTTTCAGTTTAGTCTTGTTTTTCAGATGTTATCTTTTTAGTTTCTGTGCGGTACATGTACATACAGGAGATCACAACGATCATGAGCAACTGCAACAGGAGTATTCTGAATATTGAGACATTGCCAAGTTAATGAGTGTTTGAAACATATGAAATGAAAAAAAGAAGGGCCTTACATTATTGCAAAAGGGACACAATCACGAGCCGCTTAGCACACGATATAGAGTTTACATCACTCTCAAACTCCGAAAGCTTTTAGGCACGTAGGTTGAGCTGTGTACCAATCCATAGGATTTATAAGTTGACTGTAAAGGCTCCTGCTGCTCATATACTAAAAGTCATAGGTGAGCTGTGTACCATCCATAGGATGATAAGTTGACAGCTACGATCCTTGGCAAGAAATAAAATAATAGATATGGGCGACCTGCTTAACAGTGGAGTATAGAGATCACTGATTTAAAATCATTATATCTTGTGTGGCTGAGTGGTTGTAGCATCAAGAGCGATTTGTGCTATTTGGTTGGAACTTTCCTTTCTGTAAATATTTTTATTTGAATGAAATTTTGGCTTATCTAAAAAAAACATTCTATCTTGTATATCATGGTAGGTCACTCTACTGCTGAAACAAGCAATGGTAACCTCTCAACACCATCACCAATGGATGAGATAGACTAGCAGGTTGTCATACGAGGAAAATAGAAGATGACCTCCGATCAACATAGCCGACTGACTGCTCCAAGCTCAAAAGAACAACAAAATTTGAAGAATTGGCTTTTGGACTACATCAAAAGATTGAGGGAAGCAACAATTTCTTACCACATTACAAACTTCTCTACAAACTGGACAAAGCAGGACATGAAGTCCTTCTTCTCCAAATTTGACCATGTTCGGGATATCCACCTCCCGAAAAAGCTCGACCGCCTTGGCCGGAGATTCGCATTCGTGCTGCTAGATAGCACTTTGGATGGTCTAATGATTGACACTCAATTAAAGGTGCGCCTTGTAAGAATCGGGCAAAAAACAGATGCATAGATGTATAACCAATTGGAGGCTATGCGAGCACCACTCCAACAGACGCATCCCGTCATAGCAGCTTCACCAACACTTCCAAGAAAGACCAATCTAGCAAAAATCAAGATGCAATACACTCCCAGGCCGGAGGAAACGCCTAGCTAAAAAATTGCCTTGTGGGTGAACTAAGATTCCTAACTGGGATAGAAAAAGCAAAGCGCGAGTTCCCTAGTGTAGGATACACAGATTCAATAGTCTCCCCTCTGGAGATGGGAGAAATCCAGATACGCCTTCGGTTAGAGAACCTAAAATTGCATCTTCTAACCGATGAAGCAATTTGGGACCGAATGGGGGAACGGACAGGCCATATGGATACACATCCATGGGACTCCTCTTACCTGCTGGAATGATCGATTCATTTTTACAAAGGTGGCAGGCCGCTTAGGCCGCTTCATCAAGATAGAAAATTGCACTACCAAAAAATCTTTTATGCTCGTGGGCAAAGCCCTAATCGTGACTGACTAGGTGGAACAAATTTCACAATCTATAGAAGTGAAAATTGATGAGAATTTGGTGAGAATCTTCATTCAAGAGGAAGTTAGCCTCCCCCCAAAGAATGGAGGATGAGAAAGGTACAGGAGGCGAGGGGACCATCCGGAAAATTAATGAAGAGCTCTTTCTGACATTGTCTCCGATGGGTCCAAAGCACCATTGACATAGCACTCTACTCAAGACAATGATGATAGGTCGACTAGCCTCAAAGCAATGACTAGAACTATTGTGCCGTTGGAAGAATGTACGGAGGCAGACGAGATGAAACAATTTAGACAGGACTAAGAATTTGACCCAAGGTAGGCCACCTCCAGACTTTGAAAAAAAGAATTGGTAGTAGGGGATATGGGTCACACTCCATCATGTCAGGAGAAATTAATTGGACCACAAGAAATGATTGTTGGGAATCTGGGCCACACCCCATCAGGACCTGAGGCTGGGTCACAAAAAATAGCAGCGGATCAGGGCCACACTCCATTGGAATTTGACATACAGACTGGGTTGAATCAAATAGGCTCTATGACTGCGGATCTAGGCCCGATACCTCCCAGATGTGAGATGATGACAAGGCTGATATCATGGGCTCAAAAAAAATCAGATCCACTTCTGGTTGGGACATCAAATGATCAAGCCCAACAACGGAAAAATAGGCAAACTAGGCTTGGAAATATATATGAAATCTAGTGTGAAAGAAAAAGAACTCTCAACAATTATAGAACAACTGGAAGTACGTGATCGCACCAACATCGTATTAATTAGAAAGCAGGTTGAGGCTGACGGGGAAAAGAAAGAAAATCCATGAATATCACAATCTACAACACGCGGGGATTGGGTGATAGGAGGAAGAGACAAGATATGAAAGAAATGCTACTTAACCAGAGGATACAACTTCTATGCATCCAAGAAACCAAGTCCAACTCAAGTATAGCTCGTGATTGCCAAAACATCTGGTTAACTAATAGGTTTGTCAGACGCACACAAAATACTGAAGGAAACTCTAGAGGGTTTCTTTGTATCTGGAACCCGGATCAATTCAAATTGGAAAAGCAACTGGGATGTGCATGGAATCCTAATAGTGGTGGGGCAATGGGGGCCAAATAAATGGAAGACCACAATCCTAAACATCTACTCTTTATGCGAAGAAACAACTATGGTCTGATATCATCACCATATTGCAACAGGTTCCAAACGGAATTTGATGTCTATGCTGAGACTTCAATGGTGTAAGAAATGTGTAATAGCGAAAACCTCAGTAAAGTGCACCCTTCTATGAAATGCGGGATTTTGATCAATTTGTAAGACAAACTAAGTTGTTGGACATCCCACTACAAAGGCAATCACTTGAGCAAATAAATGACACACCTTTGCTAGCCGGCTCGATCGATTTATCCTCCGCCTAAATAGCTACTCAAATGGCCGAACCTCCACCAAATAGCACTTGAACGAATGACCTCATACCATAGGCCGGTAATGATCAAACAAGAGATAGTTGACTGTGGACCAACTCATTTCCGTACTTTGAACTGATGGAATGAAGTGAAGGAGTTTGATGCATTTGTTTAAACCACTTTGACTGACTGGAGTGGGCACGTGCTACAAGAAAGGCTTAGAACTCTAATGTCTACCCGCTGAAGCTGGAACTGAAATATCTTTGATCATGGGGACAAAGAAATTGAGCTAAAGCAACAGTCAATAGCAGCGAGAGATGAGACTATAGAAAGAAGAACCTTAACAGAGCTAGAACAAAGGAAAAGCAAGAACTACTTGCGCAGTAGCAGAGACGAGACTGAATATGATACCGAAAATCCGGAGCGTTATGGCTAAAAGAAGGAGAAGGAAGCACAAAGTTTTACCACGCTAGGATTAGAAAACACAAACAAAGGAACCTACTATGGGGGTTGAACATAAACTGTAGATAGACTGAAGAAATAACAGAGGTCAAGGTTGGGATAAGAGATCATTTCAAGCAACACTTTGCAACTGATTTTTTTATGACTGGTTTCAACTCTCCACTCTAGCGCCATACTGCCTCAATGAGAATTACAATGGTTTTCTTACCTTACCATTCATAGAAGAAAAAAGCAGGAAGACAGTTTGGTCATGCGTTCAAATAAGAGCCTAAGCCTCAATGGACTAAATTTCTATTTCATCAAACACCACTGGAAAATGGTGACAAATATATTATTGCATTTATCCAACAATTTCACGAAAATAGTCAACTTATAAAAGGCATAAACCATACTCACATAGTACTCACACCAAAGATAACCAGCCTGGAAAGAATTGAACATTACAAATCAATCTCTTTAGTTGGGTATGCTTACAAGATATTTGCTAAAATATTAGCAAAACTCATGAGTCTGGTAATGAAAAAACAATCTTCCCCTATCATATGGCTTTTATAAAGGTACGACAAATTATGGATGGGATTGTATTAGCAAACGAAGTCATAGAGGAGTTAAAGCGCAACAAGAATAGAGGATTATTATTAAAGGTGAACTTTGGAAAGGTATTTGATTCGATTGACTGGGGTTTCCTCCTAATGATGTTTGAGAAATTCGATTTTTGTGAGAAGTGGCAGAATTGGATCGGAGAGTGCGTAACAACATCCACAACCACCGTACTTATAAATGGTACCCCCTTAGAGGACTTTGCCTTAGAAAGAGGACTTCGTAAGGGTGACCCCTTGTCGTCGTTCCTCTTCCTTATAGCCATAGAAGTGTTGCACCTCGTGATTGGTCGGGCGTCAATATTGGGCAGATGAACACCTCTATACATAGGTAAGCATAAGCTACCCTTGACGCATCCACAATATGTAGACGATACTCTTCTCTTTTGCCACAAAATCGACGAAAATGTGCAAGTTATGAATGGTTTTCAAAGATTTTTTGATATGACTTAGGGTTTAAAAATAAACTTATCAGAGTAAAATCTTAGGGGTCAACATCCCTACCTCATAACTAACTACAAGACTATGCAAGATGCCTAAACTGCCTGACAGAAAAACTGTCGTTAATATACCTGGGTCTACACTTAGGCGCAAATCCATGAAGAACAGTAACATGGCAACCGATTATAGAAAAATTTCTTAGGAGAATCAAGAGTTGAAAAAACTCTTATCTTGCATTTGGAGGTAGAATTTCACTTATCAAATCCACTCTAACTAGTTTACCGACGCACTTTCTATCTAACTTCAAAACTCCAAAGGAAGTTCTCGATACCATAAAGAGGATAATGTCTAAATTCCTATAGGGGGAACAACCCAGGAGACTGAACTAATTCACTGGATAACGTGAGATCTTATTTGTCAAGTGTTAGGAACCCGAACGTCTTAGAAAATGCGGTGGAAGTAAATGATATTAAAAACAAAAAAAATGGGTTCCATCACAATATCTCTTTGTTGTTTACATAGTTTTTCAAGAGGGAGAAATAAGAATACCTTTCTTGGAGTCTTGATCTGTTGCCTTGAGGATAGTGTCCACTTCCAAGGCGCAAACGTATTCGTCCTCTATGGTAGTCCATACCACCAACTTGCTGAAGGATTATACAATTCTTGTATACTTATGTGTGTGTAAGGAGTGCTAGTTCCAAAAGAGTTGCCTAAGTCTATCCCAAAAGATGAGAAGAAGAATCAAGTTCTTCACTCCTTCCAAACACCTCAAGTTTTTACACCAAGAGAGGGAGAGGAACACTTCTCTCTACTTTTCAAGACTTACAAAACAACTTCACCAATCTTACACGTAAGGGATATCAATATATTTATAGAGGAAAATGTATACACTTGTCTATACAAGTGTCAAAAAGTGGCTCAACTTTTAATCTTGTCCATACAAGTACCCAAAGTAGAAACTCATGGTTTTTATGTCTCATGGTTTTAACCCATGGTTTTGCATGACTTGCCACTAATTCATTAAACACAACTCTTGTATATCTTCCAACCATCAATCCTTGCATGTATTTTAATTGGACATGCAACTCTTGCATGTTATGTTATTGGTAGAGACTTTCCACTACCATACAACTCTTGTACGTATGTGGTAGTGTTTTCCCACTAAGACTCCACTCATGCATATAACTTCCACTTTTGCATGCAACCCCTTGCATGTTAACCCTTTAAGTATCCAATACTTAAAGTTTGATCCCCTATCATTTTTCTTGATTCAATTAGATCCTTTTAACATTTGGTGTTAACCCGTGTCACTCTATAGGTTCTTAATAACTTGACAATGAACCATGAATTAACATAATTTAATTATGCTTAACAAATTAAACTCCTTTAATTTATTAATCACCAATTCATGTTCATAGATCATGAGTGACATCTTGCAATGTATCATGATCACCCGAGCATTGAGAATAGTCAAGGTACGGGGCTATTTTTTTTTCCGGAACTAGTTATCATGTAATTATTACCCTTCACCTATACATATCCCAATCAAGTATTAGAGGTTATTTGTTATCCTCTTTTGATATATGCTATAAATTTCTTATACCCAAAATCATAATCCTTAAACATTAATTAGAAATTCCTTTATAATTAATCTTATGATTTGATCAAAGACTTCTAGTCATGATTTCTTACAAGTGGCTATAGGGATATCTCTCCTAACTAGTTAGGAGTGGTAAATCATTTATTGATCATTGACAATATTTCCATACTTCATATCACTCTCAATATCTATCTATCATTACCCTCTTACAGGCAATTCCAAATAGAATCAAAGAGTGACATTCTATAATTAAGATACCATGATGATCTCAAGTTTAAGGATAACTTACAACTACTATTTCTTAGAGAAATTTACAATTGATCTCTCTTCGGGTCAATCTGATATACTTGTGAACTACATGCATTCATATTCCAGCTTAGGTGTCTCTACACCATAGTCGATGAGATCAACTACTCTATTCAAAAGGAAGCGACTTAGAACATACTAACCTATCTGTATTAGTAATCACTTTTTTTTACTAATACTATTGTTAGGAATGTTTAATATTAATAAATTTATTAAAGTACATTACAACTCATTTTGATCTACTTTAAGTTATTAATACTAGAGCTTTATTATTTAATATATAATAATCAAATAATAAATAATGTTAATAACCAATATGCATTAATATAAAAGTTTCGTTACAATGCCTTAAAGTGATTGACCTTAGGGCATAACATTAACTTCAAACAGTAGAGCAAGGAGGATTGAGGATTAAGAGCTTGGAGCTCTTTAACTTAGCGTTGCTTGGTAAATGACTCTGAAAAATCCTAGCTCAACTGGATAGTCTACTCAACAAGATAATTGAATCTATCTACTTGCACCCATAGGGACTTGATGTGAATCAAATAGTGCATATTTGTTTAGACGATTTCATGATGGTTTTATGTGATTTACACTCATTTAGGTAGGATCTAATATTTTTATGGTTTTTTATTTCCTATTTGGTCACTATACATCTCAATTTTCTTCTTGTTGTTAGGGTTAACAAGTATGTGTAGTAAGAGTCTAATTTGTCTCCCTGTGGTTCGACCCCTTTATTGCTATAATTGACGCAGTTCTCTTGCAGTTTATAGTGATTTTAGGGTATTTTAGCTTGTTTCGTGATTATTTGTGCATTGATTATATATCCTAAGATTCTCATCAAGCTTTTGGCGCCGTTGCCGGGGAGACATACGGACATTTAGTATAATTTTGTCTTTTATTTTTCTTAGTTTTTTATTATTATTTCTAAACAATTTTATTTTCTTTTGTAGGTTTCAATTTTTTTTCAGGGCCCTAAATCCAAACAACAGTCTCATTCTCTAGACCCTATTTGCCCAATATTCGGTCCCCTGTTTTGTTGTTTACTTTACACGTAGTTAAGGCGCATTTCTCTGAACATTGAAAGAAGGTCCGCAACAACCGTACTCGTGAGTGACAGTCTAGGGCTGGTACTTAAGTGGGACCATTGTGACCCCACAAGACATCTGGGCCCTCACGTGGAATAGCAAGTACTGTCTAGGAAGTTGGTATTTAAGTGAGACCATTCTCCACCGACTACCTGGGTGCTTAATGAATTGGTTTAGGCTTCTTAGACGGACAGTTGAGTGTGACCTGACCTACAGTGTATGGTACACACTCGATTCAGGGGTCCCCCACAATTCCCGTTTGATCTTCAGTGGGGTACGTAAGGGCCTAGGTGAAGGATCTATCGGGCCGATTTCTAAAATTTTGAAGATTTTCAACTTCGAACCACATACAAAATCAGACCCAAAACATGCTTAATTCATATTCTAGAGTTGAGGGATAGCCGAACTTACCTGGTTTGGCCGGAAACCGATGAACCGAATAGAATTACGAACATGAACCGAACGAAATCTTTGGATCACAAGCCCCCAACGTAGAAGACCTCTACCCGGAGCACTACCTGATGAAAGGAAGGGGCTGCTAGACCCTCGTTTTCCGGCGAAACCAACGGCGACGAAACTCACATGACAACCTGCATTAATTGAAAACGTATTCAACCGGTCGGTCGTTTTTCGTCACGAATGAGATGAAGAAAGAACGCAGCGGCATCATTGAAAACGTATTCAACCGAACGCATTAAGAGATGTCCGATCTCTTAAGTTATTGGGCTTCAAGCCCAATAATCAGAAAAATTGATTTATTCTCTTCAGTTGGGCCCACGGCCCAAATGGAATTTAAATCAGTTGGGCTTGAGTTCAACTCGAGCCCAATTGCAAATCATGACTTGGATTTAATCTCATT
>JAOWBN010203298.1:0-14567 GCA_028565015.1 Pinguicula moranensis | reverse complement strand
AGTCATACATACCTGTGAAACCTGAGGCTAAAGAAACATTACCAGATAATTCAGATGAGGTAGATTTATAAGTGCCTATCCTCACGCTTTTGAGTTTCCTCTAGATTATGTCAAAGAATGATCAATCCTCCTCAATGGCCACAGTAGTCCCCATAGTATACTCCTCCTCAGTATCCACCATCAAGTTGGTGCGATAGCATCCTCGGCCACCACCTCTAGAACCACCGCTCCTACCTCCACGAGCTCTGCCTCTACCTCCAAATCTACCTCTCCCAACATAATCTCTCTCACGGGACAACCTCGGACAAAACTCCATCAAGTGGCCAACCGCTCCACACTGATAACAACTGCGAGTCTCCCCCTGTGCTCCAGTCACTCGTGAACGAGCAATAACCAGAGCCTTCACGCCCGAAACTATATTCGGCATAGAGTGTATTCGCATCTCACTCTCGGCCTGAATCATAGCAGCAATAGCCTCATCTAGTGATGGAATCTTGCCCTAGGACAACAAAATGGATCGCCTCGGGTGAAAGATCGAATTCAAATCTTTCAAGAATTTCATAGTCATTTCTTTCTCAAAACGTTATCACATTTTACATTTCGAGCCACTACAGCTGGACAACGGGTTGTAGTGATCCATTTCAGCCCACAATCGTTTCAAGCAAATAGAATACTTCCTGAATAGACTTCTCCCCTGGACCTCTGCATCGATCTCCAACTGAAGCTGAAATACCCTCATCTGGTTTTCAGTTCCGGAATAGGTGGTCTTCAAACTAGCCCGCATCTCACTCACCAAGCTGAGTCCATCCACAGTAGAAGCAACAGATGCATTCATCGAGTTTTGAAACCAGATACATAGCTAAGCATGAGTAACTTTCGACTCCGTAATGGAAGAGATGCCACTTCTTTATTCATACTCTATCAGGAAGCCGCCTAGGCTTCTCCGTAATAAGATGGTCTCAATCATGCGAGACCAACTAAGATATGTAGCTGATCATCAAGTTTCTAATCGATCGTTGAAAGATCTAGTTTGATCAAAGCAGTGGTAGGGACAACAGCCGAGGTTGAGGCATTTGCTCCCTGTATGAGCCCAGCCAAGGCTCCGAGCACCTCAGGATTGAGGTTCCTCAGAACCTCCAATCCTTGTTTAACCGCATTGTCATCTGTCCCTGGCATTTTACATACAACAACTAAAATCACACTAATCACAGCAACAACAAAAACCACGTAACACAATACTCCACATTCACACGACAATCGACACGTTTCAACACCCAACCATCAATACGCAATCCTATGACAACATCAACAATGCCTAATTGGATTCCCAAGTTTAGGCGAATACGATAAATCCAATCAAATAATTTACCATATCCGATAAAACACCAATATACATTAAATGGCATGAAATCAACCAAAACCGATTAGACACTTGTAACAAGCAAACCGAGATGAAGATTCTGTCTCCCAGCTTTGGCACTGGAGCTGACATGTGACATCCACACGCAGTGTGCGGCCTATCTGTAGAAAGCTCTCGTCACGACGATCTCAACGGCGGTGGTTTCCAGTGATTCCGATGTCGAACGCACCCAAAAATGGCAAAAAACCATCATAGGTTGCATTTTCCAGCGACGGTCCATGCGCAGCGGTGGCGGCCAGAAACTGTCGGGTATGGAGTAGATCTGATAGAGGAGAAGATTGGATACATTTTGGGACCGGTTTCAGCGGCGACAGAGCAGTGCCGCCGCCGCAATTGGTCGAAAGTGGTGGAGACGAAATGTGTCGTAGGGTTTGACTCTTATATCAAATTGTAAAATGGAGAACAACACGTGTTATTGAATGATGATTGGAATTGATACATTCTTATACAACACGGGTATCAATATTTATAGGAAAACTTCGCAGGAGAACTTCGTAGAAGTTTGGTTAGGTACACCTAACTCCTGAATTAGGTATAGCTAACGTATACCCAACAAGTATTGTAAGAAGTAATAAAGACCTCCAGCAATTATACCCAGAAGATCAGCCATAAATGGAGAACCAAAGAGGACATCCAAGCAGAGCATTGTCCATGGCAAATAAAATACCTGAGATGAAACAAAGTTCTAGAATCTCTTCCCCAAAGTAGGATCCGTTAAGTACCTTAATAGTCACGAAACCATATATGTTGTTGTTGGCATTTGGGTACTCTTTACTCCATATATACACAAGCATGAAAGCAGTGATATCTCTAAAAAGGGGGACTCGAAGTAGGGTATGGCAGATATAACCTACCCAAATGAAAAAGGGAGATCCGAACAAGATGATGGGGGAAAAGTGGCTCCATGGAATATATGTTTATGTTGTCACTCAATCATAGAGAAGTATACAATAAAGGAACTGCTTATTTTTTAGATAGGTCAATAGAGGAATAGCGAATCTTAATGATAAGAGAACACAACCAGACTCAAGGATAAGAGCGAAGCGCGAAGACAAGTGCCTGTACTATAAACCAATCCCTCAATTTTTAACAACATGTGTAACACCTCTCAAATGGTGTTAGCTACAGTACATGATGAACAAGGATGAATAGTAGAGAAGTCTCGAGAAGGGAGAAGAAAGGAGAGATCAAGATCAGTAGGAGAAGTAAAGAGAGAAGTCAGAGGAGAGACAGAGTTCGTGTAAACATTTCTTAAACGTCAAAAGCAGTTACATGATATATATATATATATAACACTAAGTTTCTGCCTATTAACTCAAAGTTGCACCATGCTTACAATAAATACAGCTAACTCATACATAACCAATACATCAACTAACTAAACCGCTAAATCTGTTGAACTTCATCTTCTCTGTCAGCAACAATTACTTCGCCCTTGCTCTTCCACTTCTGGCCGATCTCTTCTTCTTTGTAACCCGCCGTTTCAATTGGGCATCAGAATTAACCTTCGGGTTCATTACAGTGCCCCCTCCTTCAGAAGATTCTTGCCCCCAAGAATCAGGAATCTCAAAATTACGATGGATAAAGTCATTGCTCTCCCAGACAGTATGCGTGGGAGTAGATCCGGACCACTAAAACAGATATTTCTCTTTTGGACCGGATTTGCTATGAATCATCTTCTTAGCAAGGAGGCGTTCATGGACTATATGGAATTCACCATCATTCTTCGACTGGGGAGGTAACTTCAAGCTAGTTTCCCTGTTCTTCAACTTCTCTTTTAATAGTGATACGTGAAAAATAGGGTGTATTCTGGACCCCTCAGGTAGTACTAGTTTATAGGAAATTCCCAACTTTCTCTATCACCTCATAGGGTCCATAATAGAGCCGTGATAGCTTCATACTGCGCCATAATTGTACTGAATTCTGTCTATAGGGATGCAGTTTGAATGATCCCCAACCTGGAAGTTGCGCTCTATCCTCCTTTTATCTGCATTAATTTTCATCCTCTGTCTGGCCAACATAAGGTTATCCCGTAGCAGCTCCTGAATTTTTCTCCTCTGCAACTGAAACTCAGCAATTGTCCCCAGCTTAACAATCTGATTAATAGGGATAGGGATATGTTGAGTTTCATCCCATATAAAGCCTTGAAGGGAGTCATCTTTGAGCTATAATGGTATGTAGTATTATACCGAAATTCTATCAACTGTAACCACCTGCTCCACAAGTGAGGCCGCTATGAACACATGCATCTTAAATAGGTTTCAAGGTAGCGGTTAACCCTTTCGGTCTGTCCATCCGACTGAGGGTGGTAGGCTGATCTTAGAGCTAATTTCACACCTGATAGTTTCATGAGTTCAGTCCAGAATACCTAGTAAAGACTTTATCTCGATTTGACACAATTTTTGTAGGCATCCCATGTAGTTTATAAATGTGATCCAAGAAGATCCTAGCCACTGATTCTGATGTGTATGGGTGGGAAAGGGCTAAAAAAATGCGCATTCTTACTGAATCTATCCAAAACCACCATTATCAAGCTGCGTACATCTGATTTAGGAAGACCCTCAATAAAATCCATGCTGATGTTGTGTCATGGCCGAGGGGAAATGTCTAGCGGCTGCAGGACCCCTGCGTGGGCAGAGTGATCAGACTTGCTACTAGAGCACACATCACACCTGTTGATCCAGTTTTCAACCTTCTTCTTCATTCCAGTCCATTGAAACTAAAGTCTGATTCTGTTTAAAGTGGCTTGGATACCCGAATGACCACCCATAGGAGAGTCATGGAAGGTATTGATAATTTTCTGCTTCAAGGAGGGATCATTTCCCACACATAATTTCCCTTTCTTTCTCAATAGTCCATTCACCATTTCATATTCAGGATGAGAGTTAGGATTGACAGTTTTGGCTTGGATGATTCCCTTGAGCTGGATATCCTTATTATAACTTCCCATTACTTCCTCAACCCATTCAGCTCTCCCCTCCGAGATACTGCAACACTGGCCTTCAATTTTTGTGCTGAATCTTGACAAGGCATTTGTAGCCTTATTTTCAGTCCTTTTTCTTGTGGTGCACCGTGTAGTCATATCCAAGTAGTTTAGAAGTCATCTTTTGTTGGACCATGGTATTCAGCTTCTGCCCTAGCAGGTGCTTTAAAGCCTGCTGGTCAGTTCTGATGACAAAGGGCCTTTCCTGAAGATAATTACTCCATTTTCTAACTGCTAAAACCACTGCTAGCAGCTCCTTTTCATAGGTGGAAAGAGCTTGTTGCTGCTGTTCTAAAGCTTTGCTGAAAAAGGCTACTGGTCTGCCATTCTGTGTTTGGACATCACCCACCCCTCTATCACTCGCATTAGTCTCCATCACAAACAATTGGGAGAAATCTTGTAATGCTAACACTGGTACACTGCACATAGCTTTTTTCAGGACTTCAAAAGCAATCTATGTATCAGCAGACCACTTAATGAAGTCTTTTTTAAATAATTGTGTGAGAGGGCGGCTGAGCGTTCCATAATTCTTTCCGAATTTTCTGTAATAGCCAGTTAGGCCAAGAAACCCCCTCTGGGACTTAAGATTGACAGGCCTTGGCCAAGAAACCATAGCTTCAATTTTAGAACAGTCTGTAGATACTCCCCTTTCTGATATAATGTTCCCAAGATACTATATAGACTTTTGGCCAAAGGAGTACTTGCTCCCCTTAACATATAATCTGCATGTCCTCAAAGTAGATAAGACAGTCTGAAGGTGCAACATATGTTCTTCCCAACTCCAACTATAGACTAATATGTCATCGAAGAACACCAACACAAACCTTTAAAATAAACTCTGCAAATACTTGTTTCATTAGGTTTTGAAATGTGGCCAGAGCATTACACAACCCAAATGGTATCACCATGAACTCAAATTGGCCTTGATGGGTTATGAAGCTGTTGAGATGTATATCTTTTTCCTCCATGCGAATCTGAAAATATCCTGATCTCAAATCTAGCTTACTAAAGTATATTGCTCTATGTAATTCATCCAACGACTCATCAATAATCGGTTTTGGAAACTTGCTCTTAACAGTAATACTGTTAAGGTACCTATAATCCACAAAAAGGCGTCATCCCCCATCTTTCTTTTTAACCAACAACACTGGAGAAGCGTAGGGGTTGTGGCTCCTCCTGACTAATCCAGGATAACAGTTCTTTTACTATCTGTTCTATTTCATCCTTTTGGTAGTGTGGTGCCCTGTAGGGTACCTGCTTCTTCGGTGTAGCCTCTGGTACCAAGGTAATGGAGTGTTCCACCCCTCTAACTGGAGGTAGATCAGTAGGTTCTTCAAATACATCTGAGAACTGCTTCAACACTTGTTTTAGTTCCGTCTGGAATAAATAACTTGAGGTTATAGTTTCTTCTTGGGATGTTATGATTCCTCCATCCCCATTTGATTCAAGTTTGGAACGGTGCATAGTTTGTGACTCCAAATTAAAAAAATTCTGCCATCAACATCTACCCATCAACAGGGCTGTCAGTAAGGTACAACTGCCCTACCATCACTGCTAGTCCCCCAGAAATCAATTTAGAAATCTGCCTTGCTGAAGCTATTTCAATCACCTCATAACTTTTAATAGTTGGAATAGAAAGAGGGGTACATCCTTCATGAAGATTCATTGTCATGTCCTTGTAATTATAAATAACAGGATCAAACCTTTTGAGCCAACCCCCCAATTATCAAGTCATAACTTTTTAGAGGGAAAAGTCTAGGACTGCATACGAACTCTCTCCCTTGCATAACCCATTTAAAGTCCTTGCATTCAGTGTTACTTATATTTCTAACTCCATCCGCC
Source organism: Pinguicula moranensis (assembly GCA_028565015.1). Taxonomy (NCBI): domain Eukaryota; kingdom Viridiplantae; phylum Streptophyta; class Magnoliopsida; order Lamiales; family Lentibulariaceae; genus Pinguicula; species Pinguicula moranensis. Next base: position 8,322 of record JAOWBN010203298.1, on the reverse strand, counting down.
ACTTCTACACCATAGGTCCCACATATTCCATTTCACATCCCATTATGTTGGCAAAGCCCTGGTCTAAGAAACAGTGTGAGCTGCCACCATCTATCAGAATTTGCAATGGTTCTCCTTTATAGTTTCCTCTAATCCTGTAGGTATCCAAGCCAGTGTTGCTAGCAATGGCATTCAGAGATAAGGTCCCCTCATTAGGGCATTCATCATCAATTTTCTCTTTAGTTATTCCTTTTGTTGTTCCTTTATCTAATATTTCAGGATCACCCTCATCTTCAGCGATGATAGCATAGATTTTAGTATGACATTGATGTCCTAGACCAAAAGGGCCTCCACATTTGAAATAGAGTTTCTTGTCCAATCTTTCTTTCACTTCAGCATCAGTGAGGTACCTCCTTCTAACTGCTGGAACAGGCTGCTTCTCTTTACTCTGTATCCTCATAGGTGGTTTGAGAGGTGCCCTCGAGTTCAGCTTCAGAGCTGCCCCTGAGACTACCTTGTCAATGAAAGAGTTAACATTAAACTCTTGTTGTTTGGGTGTTGCAATAGCTTCCAGCAGTGTCTTAGGATTCAAGGCAGAGACAGCAGATCTGAGCTCTTCTTGCAAGCATCCTATAAACTTCTCTTTGTAGAAATCTTCATCAAATTTGGGGTGTGAAATCATCGCTGATGAAGATATTGAATCAAAGCGCCTTAATACCTCCTGTAGAGACTCTTGGCTACCCTGCTTTAAACACATAAAATCTTCAAGCAAGGTGTTATCATTAGTAACCTCAAACCTTATAAGTACTGCTACCACAAATTCATTCGAACGCTTTGGTTTATACTTTAAACTTCGGAACGACGAATATGCATCCCCCTCTAAGTGTATCCTTGTGTACTCTATCCTTTCATGATAAAGGATTCCTGTGTAAATAGAAAAATAGCCATCATACATCTCAATCCATGATCTTGGGTTCTTTCCATTGAAAACGTGGAAAGTCAGTAAAGGGAATCTTCCCTTTTCGGTTAAAACCTTGCTCCTCCCAAATGTACTCCCCCATAGCAACATTCTGGTTTAGAACAGGGGATACTCTATTTAATACTCCAATTTGTACTGCTTTTAACTTGTCTGGGTGCTCCCCCAATATAGAGTTATTGTTGCTTTGCATTTTTAAGGCTTCTTTCATAGAACTAAACTGGTTTTGCACTCATATTTGTAGATACAACATATTTTTCTCATTTCTTCTAAAACTCGGAGCATTTGTCTTTCTAACCTTTCCATTCTTGCTTCAAGATTTCCTAGGGGTATTGCTGGAGTAGCATCCTCAGGATTATCTGGACGTGCTGGTTTCTTTCCAGAGAGAGCCTCTTGTTTGATACAAGACATCTCATCAGCAGTTTCGGCATAATTGGCCTTAACAGGTGGATCCACCATGATTTGAAGTTCTAGTGCGCGTCCTTTAGCCATTTTGAAGGGTAGGGGTTTGGATCCGAGTAGCAGCGCGCTGATACCACTATAACACCTCTCAAATGGTGTTAGCTACAGTACGTGATGAACAGGGATGAATAGTAGAGAAGTCTTGAGAAGGGAGAATAAAGGAGAGATAAAGATCAGTAGGAGAAGTAGAGAGAATTGTAAGAAGTTAGAGGAGAGACAGAGTTCGTGTAAACATTTATTAATCGTCAAAAGCAGTTACACGATATATATACTATCTTTCTGCCTATTAACTCAAAGTAGCCCCACGCTTACAATAAATACAGCTAACTCGTACATAACCAATACATCAACCAACTAAAACGCTAAATCTGTTGAAGTTCATCTTCTCTGTCAGCAACAATTACTTCACCCCTGCTCTTCCACTTCTGGACGATCTCTTCTTCTTTGTAACCCACCGTTTCAATTGGGCATCAGAATTAACCTTCGGGTTCATTACAACATTATACTAAACTAGACAAGAGAAATAAGAATTAAAAAATTAAAAAGACAGACAAGTCACTAAGAAACGCAAACACCGCTGCTACGTATCAAATATTTTCACTGAAGATCTATTTACGATTCGTAATCGACAGATACCTGAATAAGTGCCCATATATAGCTAAAGAAATCAGGATAATGGTTAGAGAAATACTCAGGAGGGGAAGACATGGCTGAATCTCTCGAATGAGTTAGCTTAACCAATGATCCAGAGTGAGGAGCTAGGAAATTAAATGAGGGGGACAAATTTTTTTAGTCTTAGGTCAAATCGTGTTGAATCTGTTTTGGTCAAGTATGCGCACATTTAGATGTTGCCGTAAAATGGAAGAGGTCAAAACAAGTCGAACCAACCTAAAAAATACGCAAGATTAATATTATTGTTGTTTTAAATAGTATTTTTGATAAAAATATTATTTCAACAACAATTTTATTAAAATATTATTTTAGATAACAATCGTAACATCACATCTGACCCCCAAGACCCCAACTTAGTTGTGAATATACTGGGTATGTTGTGGATTGTAGATTGTGGATAACAATTGTAACATCGTTGTCTAAAACAGATAATTTGAAAAAAAATATCCCTTAACATTAGTTAAAATTTTAATTTTATTTATCATTTTCTTTTTTATTTCTTGGTTGACCAACAATCCAACAAAATGTTAAACTGTCAAAAATAATTATATTAAAGAACTATCCCAAATATGACATCAACTAGAACTTATAAAGTAACATTAATGTTGTGTAGTGATTATACTTTTTCTCACCATATGGGAAAAAAACTGTAATCCTACCAACTCATCTACGATAACTTTGTCTATAACAAATACAATTATAGTATTTGAAGGGACACGCCACTGAAAAAATAAATTTTTTAACATATATAATATTTTTTTTAAATCCTGAGAAAGTTATACAAGCAGGAAGAAAGTTATCTTTGGAGGACTTCAAAGCTTAACCGCAAAGCAGCAAGTTCTAGAGAAAGCACAATCATTGTACGAATTTATAAAATTAGCCAAAATTTTCAGTGTTAGACTAGTCTCCGCCCCTGTGGCATTAGATGTCAACTTGGGTGGTATGAACATAAATAATGTGCTGTTCTAATTGATTCTTTTAGTGTAATGGGTTGCAATTGATTGAACATAAAATGTGTGGATAAGGAAGTTTATAAAGATAAGACTTTTACAAGATTTTTCCAAATCCTTTCTTATCCGTGCATCCTATCTAACATTCCCTTCCAGTTGAATTATAGCGTCTTCAATTCCCAACTTGCTCAATACTTTAGAAAATATGCGGTTGGAGATTGCTTTGGTCAAGATGTTGGCTAGTTGATTTTCTGACCTAACGAATGGTAGACCGATGGTTCCTTATTCAAGTTTCTCTTTGATGAAATATCTGTCAACCTCCACATACTTTGTACAGTCATGTTGTACTGAATTTTTCAGAGATTTGTATGCTTCTCGACTATCACAATTTAGAAGACATGTGCTAGTTGTTGGGTATCCTATATCTGCTAGCAGTTTTTCAACCAACGTATCTTAGTTAGTCATCGGGCTATACCTCTAAACTATGATTTAGCATTTGATAGAGCTACTACCTTCTGTTTATTTCTCTTCTAGGTCATGAGGTTCCCCTGACAAACATGAAGTATCCCGTAGTTGATCTTCGATCTATTGGATTCCCTACCCAGTCTGCATTAGTGTAATCTCGAATTTCTAAATGTCCATTTCTTTTAAACTGGATTCCTTGGTGTTCCTTTCAAGTATTAGACTGTTCTCAATGCTGCCTCCAAGTGTTCTTCTGCCTGGGGGCTATGCATAAACTGACTAATGATTGTTATAGGATAAGATATATTCGGTATGGTATGGGCTAGATAAATCAACTTCCCGACTAGACGTTGGTACTATTCCCTGTCGACCACGGGTGCCCCTTCGGTCATCTATAGTTTATGTTTTACGATGGCTGGTGTATCCACTAACTTGTAGTCCACAAGTCCTGTCTTAGGTAATAGATCCACCACGTATTTTCTTTGTGAGAAAAATACCCCCCCTAGACCTTAGGACTTCAATGCCAAGAAAGCAGTTCATTTCAAATTTAGGTTTCACGATTTCAATTTTTTTTTTTTTTTGACATAGATAGGCATGGACTTTAGTATACTTTTTAAAGAAAATGACCCAAGCTAGCTCGGCCTGCCCCCCTCTCCGCTCTTGTTTATTGGATAGAAATTTATGTGACCCTTTTTATTTATGTTTTTTTGTGACCCTTTTTATTTTATGTTTTTACTGCTAAATGAAATTTATGTTTAATCCTTACGCGGTTTTGCACATAAATAATACTACATAACACCCTCCAAGTGATGACCAATTGACGACCATAATGCCTTAACTTCAAATGTCAAAAAAGAAGGCACCACCCTTAACACGAGTTCTAAGGTCACAAAAGAAGGCATGCCAAAACACGAAGGTACAAAACAAAGAAGGCATGCCAAATTAGCAACCTTAATCATGATCTTCATTTTTTCTTTCTTCTTAGCAGTTGCATAGCTTCTTGTTTCTGAAGTTTCATTAGCTCATCCCCTCTTTCTTCAGAATAGCAACTTCTTCTTTCTTTTGCTTGTACACTTCCATATCTTGCATATATTTTTCCTTGTTCTTCAATGCGACCTTAAGAATTTCGAGCAAGGCCAAGCCTCAGAACACGAATTATTACCAAAATCATATAAAACAACACAACATACCCAGTATATCTGAGGCGAAGTCAGGGGGATAGAGGGGCCATGGTCCCCCCGAATTTTAAAAAACAATTATAGTTGTAAAAATTTTATTCTTCTAGTTTGATCCCCATAATGTATTGTTATAAGAATAATGCATAAGTCTTATGTAGATTAGTTGGTGAGGAATCGTGCTTTGAAACTTGTAAACCCATTGTCTGCTTTGCAATTTTTAAAACAAAAAATTGGTATTTTATTGGGATTAGAAATTTAGTCATTAAATTAAAAGGTCTAACCATAGAACATTAATTAACTTTTATTAATTCTATTAGGCTTTTATTTTCATATTTATTCAGATAGTTTTTGATGTTTTTTTACAGTTCTTTACTATAGTTATTTTTTATAGTTTAATATTCTACTAAATTATTATTCAACCAAATTTCAAACTTTTTAAGTCGTTTATGTTGTAAAAAGGCCGGCTATTGGTGCAAAATTGTAGTTGTTTCAAGATAATGAAGATTCTTTCTCAGATCGGTACCAGGGACAATTTGTTGAAAATTCTTTTATTTTGCATAATTGATTTTATTTTTCTTCTTGATACTGTAAGTCTTGGATCTTATTTATTTTTCTTCTCATTTTTTTGAAAAATTACAAGTCGCATTGCAGATTAAATTGAACCGACTCGACCCAAGAAAAGTTCATTTTCCTGACAAAAAAATCTGGCTCCGCCCCTGCAGTATATTCCCAACTAAGTTGGAGTCTGTGTGGTCAGATGTATGCAACCTTAACCTTGTAACTATATAAAGAGGTTGTTCCTGTTGCGACCCAATATGTATTGCGTCATTTGATGTATTTAGTTCCGACAACTTCACTAATAGAAACATTGGAATTTAATAGAGCCATTTGCAATGGACATATTACCAACATCATATATTATATTACAATCACCTATAAAAGGTATCATATAACTTACCTTCTGAGAAGACTTTCTTTCTTTCTCAGTCATGTTCTTCCACTCCTCACCAGTGATCCTTGCAGCATTTTGCACAACACCAACATTTCAATTCAACTGAAAAAATCTCGAGTAAAAACTTCAACATAAGGCTTCCTCCATGTCCTCTGATGTAGAGTCATGCACAAATTGATGATTGCTTCACCACCACCTTTCACTAGCATTTACATTTACTATCCGAGAGCCAATGTCCACATCTGTGAATTTAAGAATTAGAAATGAAAATGCGCCAGCAAAGAATATCAAATCAATGCATGAGTATCACATAGAGAACCTCATCTAGTGCCTTCTTAATAGCCATATTAACTGATAACAATTTATACTATGTTTGTATGTTAGAACACCGATCCATAACATAGTATAGGTAGTAGATGAAGTTAGGTTGCCCATACAACCTTCTCCTTTGAATTTATCTCCTTTCATGTGATTTGTTTGATTAGTTGCATAATTGATTAATTGATAATTGATAGTGATATAATGAAACCAATCCAATAAACTTTTATTTACTTTTTTGCATTTGAATTAGATAAGCAATAATTGTCGATAGCTTAGTTCTTAGTCACCCTGAGTCCACATGAGATTTGACCTTGTGGTTGGCTCATTGGTTCTACACCGATCCATCCACTTGCGGGTTATTATTACGATCGTGGAGATACAAACAATAAGGTCCTTCATAAGTTTTCTTATATAACTCCATGTTGATACACGCAAACCTACTAGCTCGGGTTACCAAGTGGCGCTGCTCTTCCAAGTTTCACATGCTAGTTACCCTATAATGATGTTAATCATCAAAGAACGTATGATTGTCAGGACCCGGAGAGTCTGTATGTCTAGTGTTTTCATGTCATCATTTTTCCAGATAGATCCTACCCGAGGGAGTAGGCCGACATTGGAATTCTCCTCCGGGGGGACCTGCTTGAGTTTGAAGCTTACAAACCCTTTAACCAATTATCAAAGCTCCTAAAGATAGAGGAGAAGTGTGGGATCCTTTTCTTTGAAGGTGTCCTGAAAATGTTCTCGAACTAATTGTGAGTCAACATGTGCTATGATTGTTGTATCCCAATGGAGTGCGCTCGCCGTACCCCCTATATCAAAGCTTCATACTCATCGATAATGCTGGTGACATGGAACTCAAGGCTGAAGGACAGGCGTACTATAGCTCTGCTAAGTTGCTAAGGGTAATATTGGATCTTATATGGCTTCCCACGGAGGACCTGTATGGTACAGGATCCATAATAAGTGTCTTACTCTCCTCGTGTGCTCTTGGCAATGAAGTCTACTACTATATGACTTTTGAGCACCGTTCTAGTCTTGTACCATATATCGTACTGGCTCAACTTGCCTGCTATTTTATAAATCTCACTGAGACATTGGGGTCAAGATTTGCTTGAGGGGCTGATTGGTAATAACCTAGATGGTGTGCACCGGGTAGTAATGTCGTAGCTTGTACGAAGCAGATATGAGGGCCAATGCCCATTTTTCGATGGCAGTGTAATGTCACTCTGCTCATTTGAGTAGCCAACTGACATTGTAGATCGGCCTATGGGTATTTTCCTCCTCGATGAAAACTGTTGCACTGACCGCTTCTTCAGAAACGACGAGGTAGAGGATGAGCTCCTTACAATCTTTCGGGGTGAAAAGTACCAAAGTTTCCTGAAGATAGTCTTTCAGTTGCTCTAAGGCCTTCTGGCAGTTCTCATCCCAATCGAAGGCCCCTTTTCTTTAGAAACTTATAGAAGGAAAAAGTCTTGTCCGCCAATTTCAAGATGAATCAGTTGAGGGGAACTACGAGACCAGTAAGTCTTTTGATTTCCTTTATGTTTTGGGGTGATTCATATTTACAAGGGTTTGGACATTGTCTAGGTTGGTCTCGATTACCATCTCAGACATCATATCTAGTTTATCATTCGTTAGTACGAGGCTCCTTGAGTCTTGGTTAGGAAAAGATATCCCTATGGCTACTTCTAAGCGATCATGATGAAGCCTTTGATCAAAGTACAAGTTTGATTAGAAAACAGTTTCTAATCAAGACTCAAAGATCATTATCTCTGCTACAAGAAATCTATAACTTATATTAAAGAGGATGACAAATAACCTCTATATGTCATATGTGATATGAACAAGGTGAAGGGATAAGAATTTCAAAGGAATTAGTTTTTGAAAGTTTTAGTTTCCTAACATGACTATTCTCAATACTTTGGTAACTATGATATGTTGCTAGATGTCACTCATGGTTTATGAACATGAATTATGGATTAATGAATTTGGAATGATAGGGTTACAAACCTAATAACCAAGAGTTTGTGGAATGTATACTTAATACATCAAACTCTATATTAGTTGGATTTGTGTTGGAATTTATTAAATGAGTTAGTGAAAATTACTACACTTCATATATGATATATACGAAGTTAGTTACATTTTTCTTCCAATTAGATTACATGCATAGGATAAATATCCAATGAAATTACATGCAATGAGGTGTTCATATACAAAGAGTTGTATATAAAGGTTGAGTGGAAGAGTTTTACAAAACCATGGAACAAAATCATGGGTGCTTCAAAACTATGTGTATATGTATGACTAGGATTAAAAGTTAATCCACTAACATGGACATGTGTTTGCATCTTAAGGTCATGGCTAACT
>JAOWBN010203287.1:0-14567 GCA_028565015.1 Pinguicula moranensis | reverse complement strand
ATCGCCTATAAAACCAAGACTGCGCAATACTGCAAATAGCAGATCGTGAAAGAACAAAAGTAGTCTGTTCCGAAATTCGTATCTCACGATCGGACCGTTAAAATCCGATCTCCTTTGAACAGGAAAACGCCCAATGAGTCTCATAACGCCAGTTAAATTTCCAGATCGATCTGACCATGTTGGTGCCTTTGATTGGAAGTAACCACGAAACTGCGTTTTGCTGTAAGTTACATTGCAGGGTCCAATTACTTTAAACCATGCAAGAATCCAGATTCGTCTCGGACCCCCAACAATCACATCATACCCTCCCTCTTGGGAAGGATTCATCCTCGAATCCAAATCTTCGTGTGAGTTAGAATACTCTGTATAAGCTGGTAACAATATCGGAATTTCTATTGAGGATCGTATCAAGATACTTATCAGAAAATTAGATAAATAAGTGCATATCTAGAACATCATAATATTCTCCTATTACCTCAGTACTTGAGATGAACTAAAACTAAAGTTTTAAGATGATTTATCCTTTTGAGTTTTATGTTTGGAGATTATGTAGTGGGCTTGGCCCAAGTAGAGTAGTATATAAACTCTACATTGTTGGAAACCCTAATACAAGATTCATATGTTTCGTGCTCTCCAAAAGTCTTTATGGTATGAGAGCCTAAAACCTAGCCGCCGCCCAGGGTACCGTTAGAACCGCCTCATCCTCCCTGACACACTGTGTTGAATAATGTGAGATTACGTTCACATTAATAGAACTGTGTTCACACGTGTGTATTCACATTGGATGTATGCCTATATATAGACGTTTAGTTTCTTTAGTTGAATATGAAGAACAATTCCGTCTTTATTTCTATATAGTATCAGAGCCATAAACCCGTTGTTTTCCTCCGTCCACCGCCGCCCCCACAAAAGGTACTGCCGGAACCGCCTCGTCTTTCCCGTCACACTGGTCTAAGCCAATTTTTGAAATTTGGCCAGAATCTGGCTAAATCTAACTTTTTCCGCAGTAGTTATCGGACTTTTCTGGCAATTTCTACCACCGTCCATCCATTTATGCTCCAGCGAGCACCACCAATAAACTCCCGCCGTTGAGCTCGTCCAGAGAGACTTGCTCATGCGCCGCCATACCACTGCCGCCCGAAAAATAGATTGTAGGGTTTGCTCTCCTATACACACTCGTACTATTGGTTCATTGATTTGAGTTGCGAATTGTTGTTTTTCCATTTTTTAAAGGTGTTTGTGACTTGTGCTTTATCGATGGAACTGATATTGTGCCTGATGTGCCACTCTGAGTTCAGAGGCGCGGATAGTGTGGTGTGTGAAAGATTGGAGTTTACTTTTTTGGATTATTAATTGAGGTTATGCTTGGAGTTGCTTGCGATGAAGGAAGGAAATACCAGTGAGAAAGTAGGGTTAGAGGCATTGAATGCACTTAACCCTGAGACTCTGAAAGCTTTGATTGGTTTGGTTCAGGGTATGGGTGCATCTTTTGTGGGGTAACCTAAACTCAATCTTTCACCTATCGACTTGAAACTTGATGGCCATGCAACCTACTGTAACTGGGCTCTACGAGTTAAGAGGGCCTTAAAAGGTAAGGAATTACGAGGTTTTTTGAAAGAGAAAGAGTGTAGTGATGCTACGAACATTTCTAAATGGAAGGCCACACAAGTCACTTTATGTGTGTGGTTACTGAATTCAATGAGTCCCGAGATCTCCTCCTCAGTGGAGAATCTCAAGGTTGTAAAAAACATGTGGATACGACTGAAGAAAAATTATTCTAGCACGGAGAATCAGTTGAGAAAGTTTCAGATTCGATTATAGATAGATGCCGAGCACAGAGGGGCACACCTATGCAGGAGTACACTATTTGTCTACGATGACTATGGGCATCTTTGGAACACTTTCATCCCCTAGCAGGCTGTTCTACCGACTGCCCTAGTCCGAAGATTCGGGAAGAAGAGAAGACGATGAAATTTTTGAAAGATGTGTACCCGATCTATCATACACGGCAATCGATCTTGATGGGTCAGCAGACTATTCCTCCTTTGGTGAAACCATTGTTGCGTTGTTACAGAAGATTGAGCCCACCATAGGATCGGGGATAAAGCTTTAGTCACTACTGGTCGTCCACTGACTGAAACTCGTAGTTGTTATCAGTGTGGTGGACTTGCACATTTGATGGAGGCATGTCTCTGACCGAGGAGAGATCGAGACTTTTGATGGAAGGGAAGTGGTAGAGGCGGTCGTGGTAGAGGAGGTCAGAGAGGTGGACCGAGAGGTGGAGGTCGTGGGGGCTATCGTACCCACATGATTGTGGATACTGAGGAGGATAGGCTCGGAGGAGCAGCAGACTATCCACCCACCCTACCAGATGCGTTTGGTAAAGTTGCTCATGTCGCTCTACACTAAGTTGTGCGAGGTACGTCTGATTCATTTGCACTTGCATCCTTTCCCACTGCTAACTCCACAGTTTGGATTTGCGACTTTGGAGCATGCACACACGTGACAGACTCTTCTAGGGAATTTAGCACCTATACTTCTCTAGAAGAGCATGTCTAGTGTTAAGACAGATTATGGCTTTGATCGGCCAGTGGTTGGAAAGAGTACAGTGCAATGCACTAACACTCTGACGCTATCCAAAGTTTTGCATGCCCCTTCATTTCCAGTTAACCTTCTATCCATCAGTGCTATTATTCTTAGCTTTAACTTAAATTGTCGTGTTGTTTTTGTTATTCCACAGGTGATCTTCCAGGAGAAATGATCAGATTGGGTTCTTGGGACTGGGAGACGGCGTGATAGACTGTGAGACCTGGAAAGAAAGGGCATGGACTATGCCCTTTCATCGAAGATAGAGAAATCTGAGAGGGAGAAGATAATTGTGGCAGACTTGTTGATTCACCATAGACACTTAGGTCTTTCTTCCTCATGAGACGTTTGTATCTCCTTTCCTTTACGAAAATTAATAAGGACATGTTAGTATGTGATGTATATAAGTTTGGTAAGTATATCTGAAGCTCTTATATTAGCTCTTGTCATAAACGAACTCAGTTGTTTAATCTGGTACATTCTGATTTTTTGGGGCCTTGCCCTTTTTCGACAGTTAATTAATTTCTTTATTTCGTGACTTTTATTGATTGTTGCTCCCGAGTTACTTGGTTATACTTGATGAAAAATAAGAGTGAGGTTTTTGCCTGCTTTAAGGATTTTCACAGGAAGATTCAGATTCAATTTGGTGTAGTTGTGAAGGCTTTGAAGTCTGACAATGGCACAGAATATACGAATCAATCATTCGCAAATTATCTGTCATCGCATGGGATTAGCCATCAGAATACATGTCCTTTCACACCACAACATAATGGGATTGCAGAAAGGAAAAAATAGCCACATCCTTGAGGTTACGAGGAGTGATGATATACATGAATATCTCAAAAAAATTATGGGGACGAACTGTTATGACAGCAACTTATTAGATAATCGAGTACCATCCGAGTACTGGAGTGAAAATCTACATTTCAGGTACTGACTTGCACCAGAGGAAATATTTTGGAGTTGTGGACATTCGATTGTGTATTCTTTGTGAATAACTGACCTGAATTTGGTAAGTTGGATCCACGAGCAGTTAAGTGCTTTTGTGGGATACTTGATTGATCAAAAGGATTATGTTTGTTGGAGTCTTGTCGAGCGACGACCGTTTGTGAGTATGGATATTATATTTAGAGAGTTTGAGCCTTACTTCACCCGAGGGTAAATCCCACCATTCGAGAACTTGCCTCAATGTGGGCAAGAGGGGAATAGTGCGAGTGTATGGCGTGAGGGGGAGAGTGGCATGAGAAGTGAGCCACAGACAATAATTGTACGGGCAATTCCTTGCCCATACCCTACTCGAGACACAGATGATGGTGAGAAGATGAGTCTGAGTGATATTGATACTCCAGAGCTGCTCTACAGGTATCACATGAGAGGAGATGATACTAAGATACGAGCTATTGTCCCATGTTCCAATGTTCAGTCGACCCTAACTCCGAAGACACCTGCACCATCCACTATAGATCACTTTGCACCCACATGTGACATTATTCCCTTCCACCCTTCTCCTTCTCCTTCTCCCTTACCGTTAAGGCAAACTATCCGTGTCAATGCAGGGGTTCCACTTGAGCGGTACGGATTTCCGCATGTATCTTATTCTCACATATCACCCAGCCACATGGCTTTTATTGCTTCTTTGGATAGTGTCTTTGTGTCTAACTGTTGGCAGGTTGCAAAAGATGATCCAAAGTGGAGAGCTGCTACGATAGAAGAGTTGGAGGACCTTGTTAAGAATGAAACCTGGGAACTTGTATCACTGCCACCTGAGAAGAAGACTGTTGAGTGCAAGTGGGTGTTAACTGTGAAGGAGAACCCAGAAGAAGCAGTGGATCGATACAAGGCCCAACTGGTGGCAAAGGGTTACAACCAGACTTATGGCATTAATTATGATAAAACTTTTGCACCACTCGCCAAGATGAATACTTTCAGGACCCTGGTCTCTATAGCTACTAATAAAGGATAGAATTTGTATCAACTCAATGTAAAGAATGCATTCTTCCATAGTGATCTACTCGTGAAGATGTACATGGACATTCCTCCCGGCTTTGGCACTGCTCAAAAAAGCTGTAAAGGTTTGTAAACTCAAGAGATCCTTATATAGTTTGAAGCAAGCCCTAAGAGCATGGTTCGACAAATTCGGGAGGGTTATTGTAGGCTTGGGATATCATCAGACTAATGTCGACCATTTTGTCTTTTTGAGGCACACAGGAGATCATAACACGATGCTGGCAGTCTATGAGGATGACATGATTATCACATATGATGATGAGAGTGGAATAACAAGGCTGAAGGTGAGACTGAGTAAAGAATTCAAGGTGAAAACCTAGGACAGATGAAATATTTCCTTGAGATAGGTAGTTCGAGGGGATAACCTTATGCCAGAGGAAGTATGTGTTAGATTTACTCAAGGAGACAAGTATGCTAAGCTGCAAGCCTGCCAAAATACCAATCGAGCGGAGAGTGATTTTGAATGTTGAGGCTGGTGTGCCAATTGACAGAGAAAGATATCATAGATTGGTGTTACGGCTAATTTACTTGAGCCATACCCAACCTAACAATAACAAACATGAAAAAAATCTTGACGCAAAACAGATGAGGAAACGCTACACAAAACAAGTTAAACTAGGGTACCCGGAAAGATGACAACATCCCTTATAGTCATAAGAAATAAAGAGTATTCCACTGCTATAAAGTACACCTACGGAATCAAAACATTTCCACTTATGCTACATCAATTACATCTCATATCTAATGGCTGGAAACAAGAAAAGAAAAAACGAAAAAAATAAGTGTATTTTGTACTGTACCTAATCAAAATATACTCGTAAACATAAAAGTTCTTATTCTCGTAATTTGGTAGACATTGCAAAATCCATTGTACCCCAAATCATATTATGTTTCATGTTATGCATCGAATATCGATGTACGGTTGAAATGCAAATAGAAGTACCAGCTCTAAAAAGAAACTATCATTTTTAACATCCAATTAAGGTCAATGAAAGATCATTGATATAAGCGTAAATAGAAAATGATATATTCCTTTTTCCCTCAACGGAAAGAACCTGGTTCTATCCGACCGAACGGAACTAGCATAGGATTGGAGGGAAATGAGGAAATTCACTTTCTAACCGAATGAGGCCAAATTGGAGGGAAATGAGGCAATTCGAGAAAAGATTATTGGAAACTCGCATATCTTTGTCTGTAGGGCACTTTTCCATTTATATCCTCTTCGCGTTATTTGCTTAATAATACTCTCTACCCACGCACGCTCCTCGTTTACTAATTTCTTTTTTCCCGCAGTCGCACACGGTATTTTTGGGCGGTGGTGCTAGCTACCTGTTCGACGAAATGTCCCAGTCGTTATTATAAGTGTAGAACACACTGCAAATTGCGGAGCAAGCACGGCGGAGACATATTTTGGCCTCACCTCACCTTCCGACAAACTATAAGTAAAGATGGAACCTGAAACAACGCTCCAGCCTCTCAAAGGGATCGTACCGGCGGCGCAGAACAACATAAACGCCAAGTTCATACTTCTCGACAGAGCGAGGGCGACAACTGAGGGGCAACACAAGACTGCCCTTGCGCTGGTGTAACGGACCCAGAGGTAGTCCGATACGAATCTCAGGTGAAGGAACACTGAGATACAGAGGAGACAGTATTCGTGAGGAAGAAGAAGAAGAATAGAGATGTAAGACAGAGAGAGAAGAGATTTAGAACAGAATTCAATACTTTTTTCATGCCTTCGTAAAAGGTGGGATTACATATTTATATCCGTTCCACTTTATAGATACAAACCAGACTTAACTAATACCAAAAGCGTGGCCCAACTAGAATAACAACTATATAAGGAATATGACATATTTAGCATCAAGTCTTCGGCGTTGCTTTTACACATCCTTCTTTCATCAGCCTTCATTCTTCCCAATACCCTTATACTTCCACTGGGATAAGCCAGAGTTGTTACAGCTGGTGGCGGACGAGACGGCAGCAGTGCACTTCCAGCTGTGGGGGCGACGAGTGCGAGGCTTTCGAGCCCGGCGACATCATCCTCTTGGCCAATGGCATATTTTCCTACAGCCGGAACAATCTTGTTCTGAGGGCGGGCAAGAGGGGGGAAGTAAAGAAGGTTGGCGAATTCACCTTGGCTTTCGTGGAGACACCGAATTTGAGTGAGATCACATGGGAACCAGATCCTTCAGATCCAAGGAAGTATGTACAGCAGACGGTGATTGCAACGCATTCACGCATGTTTACTACACCGCGATGATTGGAAGCGTCTTTGTGTTTGCAGTTGGAACCACTAATCAACTCTGCAATCTTCTCTTTAGGATCAGTTCTTGTCAAATTCAGTGAGATATATATACCAGATTTAATGATCAAGAAACTCAGATAAGAATTAATCAGGGTAGAGGAAGAAGGATTCTGAAAATCTAATGCTTTTCATTGAAAATGCGAGATATGAACATCGTTGATCATTTTGCCTTAGTTCAAGATATCTATCTAAATCATATGAACAAAGCATCCTTTGATTCTAGGAGGAACTTGTCTTTGTCACAGATCAAACCAGGGGAATTCATATGGACAATCTGCCAAACACAAATGATTAAAACTAAAATTCTTGAGAAACCGATCCAATTTCTCCCTTCCCTTTCCCGGTGCCAACCTTCTTCCCTAGCAGAGATTGATGAATATTAGGCAAAGTGCCGCCGTTCGCAATAGTCACGGAACCAAAAAGCCTGCTCAGCTCTTCATCATTCCTCACCGCCAACTGAAGGTGCCTTGGAATAATCCGATTCTTCTTATTGTCTCTCGCGGCGTTTCCAGCGAGCTCCAATACCTGAATAAACAACAAATTAGTAGCAAATTTAGAAGCCAATTCGGCAAAATTACAAATGAGAAAAGCAAACACAAATCGTCAATCCTCACCTCGGCGGCAAGATATTCAAGGACAGCAGAGAGGTAAACCGGGGACCCCGATCCGACCCGCTCAGCGTAGCGTCCCTTCTTGAGATACCGGGCGATTCTACCGACGGGAAACTGGAGCCCAGCTTTTGAGGACCTGGTAACAGACTCCGATTTTGGCTTTCCACGGCCGCCTATAGAGGTTGTCGCCGCAGTCTTCCTGGCCA
This sequence comes from Pinguicula moranensis, assembly GCA_028565015.1. NCBI lineage: Eukaryota > Viridiplantae > Streptophyta > Magnoliopsida > Lamiales > Lentibulariaceae > Pinguicula > Pinguicula moranensis. Next base: position 6,849 of record JAOWBN010203287.1, on the reverse strand, counting down.
TGTTCAGTAGCGAAGTTCGTGTTGGTGGGAACTGAAATTTGAATGAGTAAGAGAAATTTGAGTTGTCTATGGAATATGAAGCTGGACGAGATGATTTATGTAGGGGGGTGTCCGTGTTTTGATTGGTCGTTGATACTTACATCGGATCGATGATGTGGACGGTGTTTGTTTGTAGTTTGTTAATCAACGATCAGGATTTCTCCGTATGAAGTGTGCTACCGGATTGCCAGCGTGTCAACGTGACCTCATCAATGTGGAATACAGAACATAAATTGGCCCCACATGTGGAGACCGTTGTGAATTGTGATGACGCCTTCCACACGACCACAACGGTCTCCAAATGTGGCCTTCAACGCGGCGCGGTGGTGGCCATTGGATGGCATGGCCATCCATTTTTAATATTTATTTTATAGAGCATGTATATAGAATACTATTTTAATATATATATATATTTTTATATATTAGTATAAATTATATAAAAACAAATAATTAGAAATAATTTTATTATAATTATTATATTTTAATTATTAGAAATTAATATAAATGTGTTAAGACGGAATTCAAAGTTGAACATTAAGGGGGTGCTTTGCGCAGACCCTCTTATGTTTATAATTGGATTATAAGAACTTTTTTTGAAAAAATGAAGAGTTATTTTTTGCGGGAAAGGTGATTATAAGAAGATTATAATTTTAAGAAGGCTGCGCAAAACAGGGCATTAGTTGCACAAGTCATTTTCTTGCATCAGTAATCATATGAACAGCTACCAATCAAACATATTGACTTAACAAACCTAACTAATAGAATAACATATAGAAATAATATATAGAAATTTAACAAACCTAACTAATAGTTGCACAAGTCATTTTCTTGCATCAGTAATTTATTCTTCTCATTTTTTTTTCTCCTTCTTATTCTCATTTTAGAAGTTTACAGTGTTTTGTAAAAATTATTAAAAAATAGAATAACATATAGAAATAATATATATATTTTTTATAACTTTTATTTATTTATAGAATTGTCATGAAAAGTAGAGAAGAAAAAAGTTGTTTCATACCTATTTCAATAATAAAAAAGTATTTTTGACTGAAAAAATAAATAGAATGAAAAGTAGAAGTGGAATTTCAAAATACTGATATTGAAATAAACTGAAAAAAAAAAGTTAAATAAAGTTCTTTAGAAATACAAAACATACAATAAGAAATTTTCAGATTAATCAGGCAAAGTACAGAGCCAGCTCACAAAGGAACAAACAACTCCACAATCCAAATGGGCTTGCGGGTAACTTGACCAAACTATTAGTTTTCATTCATGCTTATGAGTCTATCTTGGGTCAAGATATGTTTCAGATAGTTTCTCGCCAGTACGAGCCATACACACTAAGGGCCTTATGGGGTTACAGCAGGGCACCTTTCCTTTCCTTATTTAGATTGTCCTATTTTTTTGGGTCGCACGACTCAGTATTTATTTGCTCTATTTGACAAGGTGCGAAAGAAGATGGTTGGCTGGAAAGAAAGATTGCTCCCATTGGGATGTCGTACGACTCTCATCCAGTCAACCCTTTTCTCGTAGGCTATTCACATATTCTCTCTACTCAATTTTTCATAGGTGGTTATCGACAAGTTGCACATTATCTTTGTTGAATTTTTTTGGGGTGACTCTGAGTTTGGCCATCGCCATCATTGACGATCATGGTTGAACGTCCATTTCCCAAAAGTTGTAGGAGAGTTGGGCTTTCGGAATTTATTTGTAGTCGGTCTCTACATGCTAAGCTTGCCTGAAAAACTATTTCTGATGATTCACTATGGGCCAGATTTGTCCATGCCAAATATTTATCGCGTATTTCTCACTTATCTACATATTGTGCTCGTCCGTCAACCTCTTCTCTATGAAAGACAATGTTTTCTTATTTCATGTTGATATATGACCTGTCAGTTTGAACTATTAATTCTGGCAAAGTTTCCCTATGGTATAATGACTGGTCGGGTGTGGGGAGTCTGGCATCTCGTGGATGGACGATAGCCCGGCCCTCTTTGTAGCTTATAGATGTGATCCACCATGAAACAACTTTGTCTCCTTCTTTGCCTTTGTAAGCTATCCTGGTAGAAGTCTCCACGAGGGGCATTCGTCTCAAGAGAATCTCATATATTCGATCTGAAAAACTGATCTGCATGAAAGTTCTATACGTCATGTGCGGTCTTCTTTGTTCCCATTAGGGTGACTTGGTGCACAGCTCTACCCCAAAGATTGGGTATTTTATTGGTAAATTTGACACAATGTTATCCCTATTGATGCTTGTGCAGCGATAAGGTATTCCTTTAGTATCAAAATGCTCTTTATGTTCGATTGGTGCAGACAAATCGCTTGATCATTTCTTTATGAGTTATGCTACTGCTGCATATGTTTTGAGATTTTTCTTCTCATCACTTGGTTGTCCTGTACATTCTAGTTACCCTCGCCATCTGATGCAGTTATGTTGGGAGTGCTCTAGAGTTAACTCTCAGTTCTCTTTGTTGATTCATACTCTCCCCTGATTCTCTAGGAGATTTGTCTTGCCCATAATAGGGTCTGATTCCAATATTCCAATGCTGACCCCCGTGGTATCATCTTGAAAGTGCAACAATGTCTATATAATCTTGTTCCCTTGCTACGTCCTACATAGTGCACATCCCCTATAGGCATCGTCTTTTTGCATCATTGGCAAATTTTAGCTCAAATGTTTCCCTTGAAGCGACCTTTGTTGATTTGCTAGGAACGCCTGCCTTCTAGATGGTTGAAGTTTAACATTGATGGTTTCGTGTCAGGTACCTCCAGTGGTTGTGGAGGTATTCTCCGTGATTCTGAGAGATATTGTTTATTAGCACCATGGCTGAAATGTTGGCTCTTTTATATAGCTTGACTCTTTGCTACATTCTTGGTATGAATTGCGTTATCTTTGAATCAAACTCCTTACTTCTGATGAACTGGTTCAATAAGGTCATGCCCCTATAGCGCTATCACTTTTCATGATAGGACATCTTATCCTTGTCAATCTACTTCTCCCTGTAATTTCAACATGTGTATCGTGAAACCAACTTTTGTGCAGCCCGTCTTACTTATCTTAAGTAGGTGGTCATTCTTCCTTTATGATGCTGTTGGGCCTCTCCCTCCTTCTGTATCGGTGGAGTTGCATACTAACCAAAGTCAGTTACCCCGCATTTGCCTCTTATCACGTGCATTGATCTAGGTATATGCTTTACTTTGCTTGATTTTCTTTTATTTGATTTCTTTCACTTTGTAAGACATTTTGATGTTTTCTTAATAAATGCCCTTCTTTTGCGCTAAAAAATGAAGAATGTGAAAGATAGCTAAACAACTCCATAATTCACAGTTCCTTACTTTTGATCACCAATTCGTCATAGTTACATTACTTTAGCTCAACTGATGCGTTTGGTTCTGACTTCTTCTTGATCCTCCTACAAATTTCCCTTTTAAGGCGTTCACTTAGAAGGGCTTTAATCTGTATCAGAAAGGAGAAAACATATAAGGATTTCACCATGAATGAACATAAACCCATGATATGGGTTGCAAAATGGTTTGGACTACTATCCATCTGCAACTTGGTCAAGCTAATAGTATGAAAATAGGTTTATGTTGCAGAAATCGGGAAGGACTTAGTGTGGGATTGCTGTAGTGATCAGGTAAGTCTTCATATATGCCTAGCGAGCTAGGTCAGGATAGAGCTGCTGGTGCTACCCCCAATTTCTAAAAATAAATTATTAACTATCAAATGTTATAAATACACATAAATATATATAAATGTGTATTCATTGTGACCGTTTCAGAATTTATATATTTTGTAACTCTCGGTCCTAAACCTCTATATATAGAGCAGCCTAATGGAAATAATAGACTGACTTTTGACAAGCATTCTAATCTTTTCTTTTCTCTCGCAGATTCTTTATATTACAATACGTTATCAACACAAATTTGCTCTTCTCCATTATTTGTTCTCCTACAGGTTTTTCATTACATACTGTAAAGCATATCTACATTTTTTTCGCATAGCAAAACTATGTTGAAAGTTTCTCGGATGCTGAATATGTTTATAATTATGTTGATGAATGACAAAAAGACAGGAAATGAAAGTTCAACAGATTCATAGTAATTCTAATTATTTTTCAAACCATTGGAAGAAAAGATTTATTATGTTATAAAAATCCATTACTGATTTTTTACAAACACGAAATCTGTGAGTACACAAAACCAATTTAGTTTTGGATTTGAATGCATAGCCTAGTTTTTACTTTGGAAACTATTTTTTGATTTTTTTTCAAGAAGCAATAAGTAAGGATATAGGTCAAAGCATAATAGAATGATTACATGATTTTTTTTTTTTTAATGTTTTGATTTGAAAGTACTACGATAAAGCATAATAGAATACAAATAGATAATCATAAGGAGGAATAGAGAGGCCTGACTTTATACTGACTCCAGAGAGCCAACTGACTGCCCTTTCTCTTGCTGTTGTCGAGTGCCTGCAGCTTTACTTCTTTCTTCCACATAGAGAACTAGTCATAGAAATTCTGACATTCATATATTTTCGATTGTTTTGTTTTCTACAAATCTGGGTATCAAGAAAGTTGAACTAAAATACCATTAAAAATGTGTCTGTAGTGACTGATGAGTGAGTGACAGCATGGTGTGAGTTTGTTAGAGAATGAGAAAAGTTAGGTTTCTGAAAGTTTTGAATAATCATATTCCTGTGGTAACTTAATTATGCGGATTTGCCTTAACTAATTCAATCTGTTTGTCAGTTACCCCATTTGCCATAACTAATTCACTTAATTACCATATTAATTAAGGTAACTTACCAAATTCCCTCAATTAATTACATTAATTTGCTTTCTTGTTAACGCAAATTATTCATTATCAAATTCCTGATTTTACCGAATAGAGAATGAAAATGCCGAAGATATTTTTGGGTTGAAAAGAATATAAACCATGGAATTCTTTAGTTTTCTATGGCCATTGGTTGGCCCAATACATTTTGGAGAGACCATAACACGTGATAAAGTTCTTCTTAATAGGCCTTTATTATTTTAATTCTTCTTAATAGGCCTTTATTATTCTTAAAGGGACCAAAGAGATATTATTTGGAGAGAGGGGGACTAAATTGAAATATCACCTGTTAACGTTTGATAAAGTTATTCTTAATAGATTTTCTTCAGTGTTTATTTATTTATTTTTATTGATTGATTGGATATCCTTTTCAATTATTTAGCTACATAATTTTGTGTTTGTTCATTGACAAGTATGTAGGTGTAGATTCCACTGTATTAATTGATTTACGACCATATTAGAATTCTAAATTTTTATACTTACAAAAGATAAAAGAAAAAAAAGGAATTAATCTGTGAAGGGTGAACTTCATGTTTAATTGTCATATTAAGAGATATATCTGGGTTCATAAATATTTATGGATATGAATTATAACATTCTTTACCATGATTATTCTTCATGAATTTTAATGTTCAATCATGATATTTTTAACATGTTATTTCAATTATCTATTCATTGCTTTAACGTGACTATCTACCATAAACAGTGATATGTCTTTCACCCACGATATCCTATATGTATTACGACATGAAATTGGTCGAAAATGTTTAATGATTAGTAATCATATTACTTAGATTCTGAAATTTAATTACATGTTAAGACATGATATATTTTTATGTTTGATGCAAAAATAGTGTGCATATATGCTTATTAGATTATTTTCATCTTATAGAAATGACACATCTTGCAAAACTGGACAATAATCCATTAGACATCGTGAGCAAATTTTTTATCATGGGTTCTGGATGCTGAGACCCACCTAGAGGCAAAAAGTTTAGGTGAGACGATCAAAGCTGAAAATAAAGAAACATCACAAGATCGATCTAAAACATTGATCTTCTTGAGGCATCATATCCATGATGAATTCAAAACAGACCGGTAAAAGATTCGTTAGAATTATGGACAAATCTACAAGAATGATATGGACACCAAAAATCTGTGCTACTACCAAAGGCACGATATGATTGGACCCACTTGCGCCTCCAAGACTTCAAGTCCATTAGTGAGTATAACTTAGCATTATTTAAAATAATGTATGTTCTGAAGTTATGTGGTGAAAATATCACAGGCTCTGAGATGTTGAAGAAAACATACTTAACATTTTATGCCTCCAATATGGTTCTACAACAACAATATCGAGAGCAAAAATTTATTGAGTATTCAGAACTCATTTCATGCCCCTTGTGGCCGAGCAAAATAATACATTGCTCCTAAAAAATCAACAAGATAGACCCATTGGGTCTAAGCCATTTCCAGAAGCAAATGGTTTATATGTCCAACGGCAAAATCGTTGAGGACAATATCGAGGAGGCAGAGGCAAGCATTCCCATGGGCGTTACTCAAACAGGGGAAGAGGCAGACATAATCTTGATAATGTGCCCCCAAGGAAAACAGGTAGGCCACAACACACCTGAAAATATGAGGCCAAGTGTTACCGTTGCGGTAAGAAAGGACATTGGTCCAAAATATGTCGGTCCATGAAAAGAGTTGTTGCTGAGTATAAAGTATCCATTAAAGAACCAAAACTGGCCCCATAGGACCATACTATAGAAAATGAGACAAATTTTGTCTAACCCATGAAAGACCTAGAAGCATCTAATAGCACAAAATTGATCGCATTTGATTTCTTTGATGCTGACCAAGATGATATACTCTAGGAGCTGTTTATTGTATTTTGAGCTTAATTATGAGTATTTCCTTTACTTGGATACGTTTTATAATTAATTATTATCCCAGTATTTTTATTCCGAT
>JAOWBN010203276.1:0-14568 GCA_028565015.1 Pinguicula moranensis | reverse complement strand
CCTGTAGAGCTGAACTGTGACAATACTGCAGCGATTCAATTCGCTAAGGATCCAAAATTCCATAGGAAGACTACCACTTTGTTCGAAATGTTGTCAACAAAGCGGAAATAAATATCAAGTATATTGTTACCGATAAGATGATCGTTGATCCAATGACCAAACCCGTTCCTAGAGTGTTTAGAGCTCATGTCATGAGTTTATGATTACGTAGGTTTCTATCACATCTTGTAAACGATAAGGATATGATTTTGTAACAATTGATTATGAAATAAAATTAATATTTTCTTTCATTTGAGCAATACTTTCGTGCAATAAGGCACTATAAATATCACAAAAAGCTTAATGATTTTCCCTATCACACGGGAAATTGCCCTTATACTTGCGTAGCATGAAGGATGAGACTGATAAACGTTATGGACAACCGCTTCAGTAGATCTAAAATGATATTCTAAGTGAATCGAATCTGAAATGTCTGGGTTTTCACATTAAAGCTTTAAAGCCGAATGTAGAGGATAAAAAGTAAGTGTATTTATTAATGGCTGTGATTCGCATGGCATAAGTAAGTGACATGCCCACCTTAGTGGGAGTCATGCTATGACACACATATCATACTGTGTGTACTATAAATACGACCGTTGTGAAAATGACAAAAGAATCCCCTGATTGTCACTGTGTAATCACACGGACATATGCTTGTCCACTTAAACACTACTCTTTGACTTAGAGCTATGGATTGAAGTTGAAACTTGATAATGCTACTTTAGTATGACATTCAAGGGCTATGATCTATACAGTCCAGCAGAACATGCTAGGAAAGCAATTGAGTTAATACGAATGGTCTTTAGTGTCTAAGAAACAATCTGTCTAGCTTCACCATATTTGTCATGGCGATTACATTATGTTGTAATCAAATATTGTATAGCTTAAAGGGATATGTAGCTATCGGTGATGCGAAAAGGATTTGGGGTATCCTCGCTTTGAAAGTGTCATGTTAGTTAGATAATGAATTAATAGGACACTACTACTTACTTTATGGTCGCACGACTCATTTCTCGTATGAAACGTCAGGAGATTTTGAAAATTGTATTTTGTAATACGGCTTATGTAGCTGAGTGGGAGTTGTTAGACAAAATAATATATGTATGTCTAATTGAATTAATTATTGTAATTGATTTGTTTATTACCTAATATTAAGAATTCTAATTAGAGTAGGATCCTATTACCCTAATTAGGAGTAATTATTTGTTAATTACTTAATATCGAGAGTCCTTATTATGGTAGAATTCTACCACCATAACTAGGGTTGGACTCCAGCTCCTCCCTATAAATAGGGGGTTCAGTATGTCTATTTACTTATACCATTATTTATATCGTCATGTGTTGAGATCTAGAAACATATATACAGTTTCTCTCGAATTGGTGCCTTATCATCTGTGAAGGTGGAGATCTGAGTTCGTGGATTACATGGAGACTCTGGTAGACTCGTGTTCGTGTTCGTGATATAATCAACCGGAACAGTAATATTCTATACGCTTCCGCATAAAGGTACGAATTCGTTGTCGTATTTATTCATTATTAGATTCGTTCTAATTATATTTACAAAAATCAAAAACAACAAAAAGAGGGTGGTTTTCTCCCCGTGAAATCTGAGTTCTTCAATCTTCCCAAGTTTTTGTTAGTTTTTCATAAATAGGTTACTCGGTTTCAATTTCCAAGATTGTTCCACAAGAAGTTCCCTGAAATTAGGACAAGAGATGTTGGAAACACATTGAAATCTCAGCAAAATATTTGTGCAAAGTTTTGAAGGGATGGATTGAACTATTTCCAGTGAAAAATGACGATGCAACGTTGTCATCGTCAGTAAATTTTAGACGTTTACTTTTTCCCCTTCAAAGAAAAGAAAGCAACTTCATAGCAAAAAGCGAAAATGAGAGGGAACGCTGAGGTGAGGAGGAGGAGAATTACCTGTAGCCCGATTATAGCCAAGAGCTACTGCAAAATTGCTTATCGGATGATTGGTGCAAAAGAACTCAGTTGAAGATCAGTCAGTGCCTTTGGATGGATAGTTTTGAAGACCAGGCTTATGCTACATGGACTTTATGTTACAGTTGGTTCGAGCTCTTGTACGTATGGGGCAGGAGGCAACTAAACACTTTGCATCACATGGGACTCATTCAGAAGAAAGAGGGGCGTGAGACATGGAAAGCTATCTGGCTCATGTCGGTTTGGCTGTTGAGCTAAGATTTAGGGAGGAAGAAGCCAACCAACTTAAGACGGTGGAGATCCTCCAATTCTCACATGGAGTTGGATATCATGCAATGGATGGATACCGGCGGGTGTGGGATTTCACTCATGGTGTGATCCGAGGCTTGTTGTCAAATTAGTGTTTTGATATACTTATAACGAGTAGGTATGTATGATGGAAAGACCTGGCAAGGCCAAAACGGATAGCGTGAAAATGCTTTTTATTTGTCATTTTGAAAGGATGCAAATTGGATACCTAATACAAATTTTTTTGGGGATAAGTAAAATTTTATAAAACTAGAAGAATATTTGAAGAGTTTACAAAAGTTTTCTCCCTTTTCGTGTAACAAAAAACTAGTTAAATCCACACGCATGCATTCGAATTTCGATTGGTTGAAGAAACATATTACCGAAAAAACATATTCTGATTAATAGTTAGTATTTAGTTGCAACTTATTTTTAATTGACAGGATGGGGAATAATTTTTCTAGCAAGCTACTTACTGAAGAGGAGCGCACCAAAATCGCACTTATGATGACATTTGACAAAATATTTCCTGCTTAATTCTATAACCATTTTTAACTTAAATAACTTAGTGTAAATTTCAAGTTTGAACATTCTGGTGTTTCTATTTGTTGTAGTTCTGTCCTTGCGCATCAAGACCTAGAATTAGTTACTTATGAGACATTTTCAGATGATCTTCGTCTAATTGACCCAAAAGTCATCAAGTTGCTTCCTAGAGCTCTGTTTTTTGTTTTTTTGTTTTTATCTTCTCTTCATCTCTCTATTATTAGGTATTGATTTATATGGGTCAATCTGGATTGCCAGAATTGGTTGGAAGCAAGGAAAGGAGCTTTTGATGAGGATGATGGTACCTTCAGCAAAGGATGATGGTACCTTCATCCTCACTATCATCCTCATCCTTACCATTATTCTCATCCTAACCTTCATTCTCATTACCATCATCCCAAACCTACTCATCCTGACCGTCCTCCCCATCCTCCTCATCAAAAGCTCCACTTACATGGTCAAGCAGAATTGGCCCAAATCCGTTAGATGAAAATGAGAAAGCATAGGTCTTAATTTTTTTTGTTCGTAATGCATTTGATTGTTTCCTCCATCATTGTTTTGCTTTTATTCAGGCATTGCTTAAATTATCTCTTCCCCAACACTGAGAGAAGCTCTATAGTTGTATTTGCATGTCGCTCTCCAGGATGGTATTTTTTATTATGAATTAAAGTAGTACGCTTATTCATTTATGTTAAGTTGTTCTTGGTTTTATTTATCTTTTAGAAATGTCAGCCCGCCACTTGACCATATAAATGGAGCTTTTGATGATGATGATGCAGAGAGTAGCCCGTAGGATGGCAATGAGCATGATGGTGAGGATGAGGATGGGGATGAGCAAGGACTGATCTATATGGTGATGAGGATGGCGACTTAAGGATGAATCAAGAAAAGTTTACAGCCCTACTAGCAAGTTAGCACACCAGTACGAGTCCCTGGCCCAATAATGTTTTGGGAAGCAATGGGTGTATTATAAAGCCCAAAACCAAATTTCGAAATTATCAAATTTAGGATAGTGATTGATATGTAAGTTGATTCACTTAAGCGGATCACATGATCAGACTCTGTAGGCAGTGCGCAATGCTTTGTCATGCGAGTAATTATCCAGGATAATTAGTCTTTTATTTAATAAAAATTTAATTAACAATAAAAGTAGGTTGGTTGCTGATATTTTTTTTATTATGCCAAAATTCACTATGTAAAGAACAAGAGTTTATGTACAAAAATGAAAAATAAATAGAAAATACAAGGATAAAATCAAAGAAGAAAATGGATCCCATTTGTGGAGCTCAATCTTCCTGTACAGTTTGAAAACTACAATCATCACCTGTATGACTACCACGTATTCTAGAATGGGATCAAAGCAACATTGGTCCAAACTTGTAACTTCTCAATTTTGCTTTAGAGTTTTTTTTTTGTACATGATTCATAATTGAGTTCTGCTCAACTCAGCCTGCATCTGATGACATACATGAGTCATAACTGTCAACATATCAATCACTAGAACTGGTACACAGCTCAGCTTGCTCGTCTGATAGTCTGATTAGTTGTGGGATTGTTCTTTGATCCCCATATCTTTAATGAAAGGAAACAGAAATGAAAGATAGTATCCAAGCTGCCATATTATGTTGTAGGTTCATCATCTCTATATTAATCACCCTGATGGCTCTCCTGATCTTGATGTTTTGTTCATGAGTTTTAGAAGTTCATATGGGTCTATGGGTGCATTAACCAATCGGCCATAGTGTAGGGGAACTATGTGGGATTCCTTTTGGCCTTAATGCCAAGCCATGAGTTTTTTCTGAATTGCTTGTACCATGTCCTGTGGGTTGATCTCAGCCCCTTCAAAGTGGGATATATTCTTTGACTTCCAGATTTGCCATACCAATAATATCCAGATGAGTTTCCATGCATAGGTGTTTATACCTGTTTGCTTGGTTGAGATAAACTCCTACAGAGATGCTACATGAGTCTGTTGATCAGCATTGCCTCTTATCTGGAACAACCACTCCACAATTCCCTTCCAAACAAATACAGTTAAGGAACATGTGTTAATTGGGTAAGCAGCAGTTTCCTGGCCAGTTTTGCACAAGGTGCAGTTTGTTTCCTTATTTTGGGGTATGTTGCTCCTTCTTTGCAGGGTAGTTTTAACTGGCAGAGCTTCTAGGTAAGCTTTCAAGACCAAGATGATGTGCTTCTTCTGAGAGAACTTGTTCAAGATGCAACTGAGTTTTTCTATTTCTTCAGCTGAGAACATTCTTCAGTGGCTTCAGTTATATGTTGGTATGCAGATTTCAGTGTACTCCCCATTTGTGTTGCCTTTGTATATGTAGCAATCCTTACCAGTTTACTTCGGTATATTGTTCTGCAAGAGACAAAGCAAACTATTTAGATCATTTAATTCATAAGATATTAGATTTCTTCTCCATTTTAGATCCCATTGCCAGCTATTTGGCGCCCATCTTCCAGTATCTGATATTGAGATGCATCTGTCTAATGCAGCTCTTAATAGCCTAGGAAATCTTTCAGCTACTATAATGTTGTTGTACCATCTGTCCTGCCAAAACTTTGTACCTTCCCCATTTCCTAAGATGATCCTAATATTTTCAGAGTAACAGTTTTGAGAGAGGACATCTTGGACTTCATTCCACCAGGTGGAAGCATATGCTATTCCCCTTCTCCTACCCCTGGCAGATTCCATTTGTTGCTCGGATTTTTTCAATTTTCTGAGTTCCCCTACCTTCAGCCAACCTTCATTACCATATCTAGATTTCAGAACATTAATTGCCAAGCTTGGTTTACAGCTAAATTTCTTTCTCCCCACTTACCCAGCATTGCCATGTTGAAGCTTTTAATATCCTTTATTCCCATCCTTCACTTGCTAAAAGGTAATGCAATTTTTTTCCACAAGATCCAGTACATTTTTCTCTTGTCTACAGTACTTTCCCAGAAGAAGGCTATTTGGAGTGAAGTTTTTTTATAAGCCAAATATTTTATAAATGATAAAAAGTATTTACAGAATAAACCTAGTGAGAAACAAAGAAAACAAGACCATATGCACATGCATCGCTCCTTGCTGGCAATTGGACTGAAGGATGAAATCAGCGTGTGGTTCCTTGATCATGAACTGCATATCCTGTCCTCCCATCATACCTCCATTATAGCTAAGGGTGTTCAGCTACATAGCTCCCCTAACGTCATGAATGCACAAGCATCTCGTCATTCAGTTCATCGCTATTCTCTGCTTTTCACCAAGTCTGGAAGTCATGACTATCAACTTATCGATACCCTTTTTTTTTATAGGAATATCGGTATATAGCTCGTTCCAACTTGGAGAGCTATCCCTGTATTGTATAGAGGATATATTTAGTTGGGCAAGGATATACAAATACACTTTTGAAGCAACCACCCATGTTCTTGATGTTTCCTCTCCAATCTCTTCGAGAAGCAGCAACTCTGGAGACCTCACACTGTCAACCAGTGTAGACACATTGTGTTCAAGATTAGGATCTGATCTTCCTAAGTGCAATGACTTTGAATAGCTTCTCTATTTGTCCATGCTGTAAGCTTGGTGGTAAGTATGTCTCAGCATCATTCTATGACATTGGCCTCTCCCCCATAACAAGCGGGTATTTTGTGTATCGAAATTCTGGTCTGCGTTCCAGGATTTTGATGAGGCCGATAACCACTGTAATCTCTTCTGGATCAGCTCAGCAGAGAAGCACATCAATTCTTATGTTTCACCATCATGGTCGCTATATACAGCATCAAGCCAACAAGTGTGATCCTTTACCATTTGGATTTTGTAATCGCTGTGTTCCAGGATCTTTGATTAGAGTGATAACCACTGGAAAGTGTTCCCTTCTGGATCAAATCCAGGACAATACTCTAGGCACTTTGCTCAGCAGAGAAGCAAAGCAATTCTTATGGTCCTCCATCATTGACCGTTAAAAGACAGCATCAAGTCAGCAAGTGTGATCCTTTACAAACTTGATTTGGTAATCTCAAAATGTCTCTGAATGCTATCCCATTAGCATTGTCCCATTCAATCCTTAAGGCTCGTAAGTTAAAAATATGAGATCATTGAAACTTACAGTAGTCTGTGTTGCTGCCAACCAGTACACCCAGGTTCATGCATTCAAAGGGGCTACAATGCACAGATGAAGTATGCCAATGAGTTTGTGAATGGACCGCCCTTCCAAGATGATACCTAACAGGTATGTTCTTCTGATCAGCAACCTATGGTCTGCTATGATCATCCCCTTAAAGATGATACGTTTCTGAGCAAATCAGTGCCCCTTCTTGATTGGCTCCTTAATTAAGACCTTGCGTATAAGTATCTTCATAGTGCAGGGCAATTTAGTTGCTGTCATCCTGGACTGATGGTATGGCATACATGGCCATGAACTAAAATTAGAAAATATGGCTCGAGAGGACATTCACCGGAAGCGTGAGTCTAAACCAGGGAGAAGGGTTGATGAATAGTGATAGTGGCTATCTTCCTTGAGTCCTCCCATCCCTATACCGCAATGAAGTAGATAGATAATCAAATAGCACAGAAGTTATCATCTTTATCACTTACTTAATCAGCTATCACCCCGTGTACATATTTGGCTGTCAGACTTTATGCAACTAAGGTATACAGAGTTATCCCCACCTAGCTGCACCATGTTGAACAAATAGCACATTGTTAACACAGTGCGGAGATTCTTTGACACTTACCTCCGAGGAGATTCTATAACATTTCTGAACTCTATGTCTTAGCCATGTATCATGAGATGCTCCATATGTGTAGGAGTCTTCTTCATTTAGCAGTAGATATCATGGCGCATGTAGGCTTAAAGAAGCTGGTTTTCTTATGTTGATCAAAGCAAGTCATCTTGAGTCGTCTGTCTTCCCTATACCCAAAGGATAAGCATGTTAGAGGAAGAAAAGGGATGGGTTGGGGATACCTGTTGTCTGCCATGAGAAAAGTTTTACCAAGATAAGTAAAAAATGACAGATACAGTAGAGCTTCTTCCATAGAAGAGACTAAATAGATGTTAGCTGCAATAAGGAATCTTCATCAACTATTAGGACAAAAATGCTGGGAACATCAACAGAGGGAAATTATCATCAGCGATATAAACAGATTCTGCACATTCCAATAATACTAGCAGCAAGCTGAAAAAACAATTCTCTGCCTATCAAAATGGTGAGGCTAAAAGGATATGCATGCAGTAGGATTTAAGATCCAGTCTGTGCCGGAGTAAGGCAGCTTCTTGGAAGAAGATATCCAGAGCCATGAAGTTCTCTTGATGTTATATACTATGCTCATCTGGTTGGTGTCTTTTGCTTGGAAAAATTTCATATTCCTAGCTTTCCACACAAGCCAAAACATGGCTGTCGAGATTGCTCTCCAGGCTGCCAAGTTGGCTCTTATTGGTTTATTCAAGGAGAAGTCTTATAAGGATGGGACACTTACTGTCGGGAGTTGCAGAATTTCTGGTGATATCCAGTCCAGTAATGTAGACCAGGCCTGCAAGATCACATGACATGTTTTAAAGATGTGATCCACTGAATTTTGACCTGCAGAATAGAGTGGGCAGGTTGTCACTTGGTCTGGAGGTATGATATGCCGCATCCTCAGTGTCTCATTTGTTGGCAGAGAATTCTGGATTAGCTTCCAACAAAAAATGAGGACTTTTTTCGGTGCCAAGGTTTGCCAAAGTGAATATAAAGAAGCGCTCTCCTAAGCAGTAAAAGGTGACACAGTAGACTCCAGAGTCTTTACATAAGTAATCCTAAATGTATATTTTCCATCCGCTTCAGAGTTGAAGACACATTTGTCCCTATGGTTGTTGAGCTGAACATCCTGCAGCAGAAGCAAAATATTGGAGAGGTCGTGTAATTCAAAAATCCTCATAGGCCTTCTCCAAGTCCAATGCCAAGAGTTTGATTCACTTAATCTACAATTTGAGAGTAGAGCATTTTGGTTGACAGTGGTTCTAAAAGCCTTGGAAAAAGCTGCGCTATAGAATTATCAAGAAGCCATGGGTCCTTCCAAAATCTGATGGCAGCTCCTGATCCTACTTGCAAACAGATGGAAGTATGAAAACAACTGGAGCTAAGGATTTGTTGAAGATTTTTCCACCAGTAAGAGGCATAGGCTAAACCCCTACTTCTAGTAAACTGATTTGAGGCAGCCATAGGGTTGAAAAGTTCTCTCCATTTGCCCACTGAAAGACAACCCGCTGAACCATATTTGGATCTCAAGATGTTGGTTGTTAGGTCTGTTCCTCCTGAAAGCAGGCGCTCCCCCCACTTGCCTAATAATGCCTCATTGAAGGCTTTCAAGTCCCTAACTCCCAAGCCCCCAAAGGATACTGGTGCAGTCATCTTTTTCCAAGACACCGAGTGTATTTTTTTGAGTACACTGTTCCCATTCCAGAAGAAGGACCTCAAGATTTTGTTTAAACTGAGAATGACAGAGGTCATGAGAACTAGTTCCCCCCCTGAAAATATGTATCTGTGATCCCAAGAGCTTAAGGACTTGCTGAATGTATGTATAACAGGTTTCCACGTGGAGAGTCTACCAGGGTTTGCACCTATAGGAAGCCCTAAATATTTCAAGGGGAAAGAGTCTGTTTTGCATCCCAGGCAAGCTCCCATATCCTCTACGAGAGGCTGTTGCATATTGGTACCAAGAAGGCTACTCTTTGAATAATTAATTCTCAGGGCTGAGGTTATCTAGAAGTTGAGGAGAATAAATTTCAGAGTTTGGATATTTTTCCAGCTTGCTTCCCCAAAGATAAGTGTGTCATCTGCAAACCGTAAGTGGGAAAACTTGACTTTATCCCTACCAATCTCAACTCCTGTGAATAGATTAAGCTGGATTGCCTTATTGATCATCACTGAAAGACCCTCAGCAACCACAAGGTAGAGTAAGGGAGAGATAGGGTACCCCTGACGAAGCCTTCTTTTTGGGACAAATTCAGAACTTGGACTACCATTTATGAGGATGGACGAGGATGAAGATTCCAGTAACTCTTTTCTCCACCAAATCCAGCTTTGAGGGAATTTCATTTGGATCATAACATCCTGCAGGTAGAGCCAATTGACAGAGTCAAAAGCCTTTTCAAAGTCTACTTTGAAGATCAAGGCCTGCCTTTTAGGTTTACTCAATTCATCCACAGCCTAATTGTCTATAAGAACACCGTCCAGGAGCTTTCTGCCTTTGATAAATGCCATCTGATTAGGTATTATAATCTCCTCCATCACCGGACATAGCCTCAACTCAAGGACTTTTGAGATGATCTTAGGGATAGCACCAATTAAGGTGATAGGCCGAAAGTCTTGAACATAAAGAGGAGAGTTTGTTTTGTCTAACAAAAATATATGCGCCGCATTACTTCCTTTGTCCAGCCTGTAGTTCCTGTAGAATTCAACAAATAGTTATAGAATGTCAGCTTTGAATAAATAAAGGAACTGTTAGATGAATTTAAAATTTAAACCGTCCGGTCCTGGACTTTTTTCACTTCCACATTGTTGGATTGCATTCATAATTTTAGCCTCTGAAAAGGTCTTGACCAGCTGCTCTATGGACATGTTTGAGATGGTATGGAAACTAAGATTTTGAATCATAGGCCTGTTCCATTTCTCCTCAGAGAATCTTGCTGAAAAGTGTTGTTTGAAACATCTCTTAACCTCTTCAGGTTCATCCAGCCATGTATAACCCTCCCATATCCCTTGGATAGAGTTTCCTCTTCTATGCTTTTTGATCCATCTGTGAAAGTAAGCAGAGTTGGCATCGCCTTGTTTGAGCCAATTAATTCTGGATTTCTGAAAGTTGATGCTGTCTATATTGTATGTCAATGCATGGAGTTTCTGCTGCTTATTCAGAAGGGTCTCTATGTCAGAAGCAGACAAATGAGAGAGGTTTTCAGCCTTTGTTTCCATATCAGAGAGTTGCTCTGGCAAGAATTTTCGTTGAGCATAGGAATGCCTAGGCTGTAGCTGATTCCATCCTTTAATACCATTTCTTGGCTCCTTGATTTTGATCTTCAATCTATAGCTTGCAAAACCTTCTGGATTTACATCTGTGCATAACTTTTCCACCAATGCAGATTCTGCGTTTTCTAGCCAACAATCCAGCAATCTAAATGGCTTGGGGCACTAGTTTTTAAGGTTGCAAGAAAGAGAAACAGGACGGTGGTCAGAGTCATCCCTATTAAGGCCAACTTAAATCCAAGAAGTGCTAACTCCTAGCCAAGTATCATTAATCAGAAACCTATCAAGCCTACTCATGGCTCTAAGAGACTTCAAATACCAAGTAAATTTTGTTCTAGACATTGGGAGATCCTGGAGGTACATCCCATTGACAAAGGATCTAAAGGCTCTGGTTTCATTTTCTAAGGGTCTGCTGGAGCTGCCTTTTTTTTGAAGCATCTAAAACAGCGTTGAAATCACCCATAAAGCACCATTTTTCCATCTCTTTTCCTTGATGTAATTCAGTGATCTGATTCCATTGTCTTTCTCTAGCAGTTAAGTCACTAGCACCATATATGTTCAACATATGAGAGGTTAAGAAGTCTGCGTTCCAGCTGCCTAATATTGACAGAAAACCATCTCCAGAAGTGAAGCTATGTCGGCTGAAAATAGATTTGTTCCATATACAAAGGAGACCACTAGATTGTCCTGCAGAACCTTTATATATCCAATAAAAATCATCATCAAACCAAAGAAGTTGACATAATTTTTGTCAACAGTTTCCGTTTTAGTCTCTTGGAGACTGATAAAGTCAAGATTTTCTAATTGAATAAGATGTTTGACTCTTCTCTGTCTATCCCGGCCATAGAGGCCTCTGACGTTATATGTTATAATCTTCATCTAGAGCTGGAAATGTCTGGATTAGTGGGCAACAATAGTGCCTCATGTCTTGTACAATTCCTAGTTTGAGAAGAGATGCTCTTTAGTTTCTCCTTGGCCTGGTTAGGATCCGGATATATGAGCCTAATGTTTTTACCAAGGTCTATATCAAGATTAGCTTCAGCGTTTACTTGTGCTTCAAATAAGCTCAATCCAGGAGAAGATTTTTGTTGGGCAGCAAGATTGGCAATCCAATCTTCTAGTGCAGCAATATCTTTTTTTCTATATGAATCATTGTCCTTGCGCGTTTGACTCCTTGTTTTGGGACCATGACCTTTCCTTCTTTTAGGCAGAATTTTCTAAGGAATAGCATTATCTGTGTGCTTTAGGACACCCAAAGTAGGAAAGTCATCACAGTAGGAAGAGACATTACTAGAGATTGAAGCTGGAGTAGGCAGAGGAATAAGACCAGGCAGATGTGAAGCAATAAGCTGCAGGGGGAGCTCATGGGAGAGATTGCCAATATAGGGGATGGATCTAGAACTGGAGGGACTCTTGGAACGTGAGCAGCACACTGCAGCGGAGTCATATAGTAATTCTCAATGGGAGTGAGTTCTGGAGTATCATAGGGTAAGGGTTGTTGAGGTGAGTTTCTGAGTGGTGTTGCAAGCGGATTAGGCTGTATACGAGAGATCCTGTGGGAGGCTGCAATTGAAAGGTTGGGGGATAAACCTGGATTATCAACTTGAGCAAGTGCAATACCCTGCAGAGGAGAAAAGTAGCAGTCCATATTAGGTGGAAGCTGTGAAATGCAATTGGGTAAAAGCTGTTGGGTGGAGTTTGTGAGGGATGCAACTCGTGGCGGCGAAGAGTTTGCAGCTGAATTCTCAAGTGATACATGGTCAAGATGCTGCACAGAATTGCAACATTCCATACATTCCTCAGAAGACCTGAAGATTTCTTTATGAGAGACGTTGACTGGAAGAACCATTTGAGACACATCCTGAGTTTCCGGAATTATTTCGGTGGAGATGATTGGTGGCTCCATGGTAGGCCACCACGGAAGTTTATTTGGGATCCAAGGATGGGGTAAGCCCCTAACCTTCGTGACTATCTTGGGTGAAACAGGGTTATCTTCGCAGGGGGCTAGTGACTGCTGACCTTTTGGTTGTAAGGACATGTCTGGGAGCACCCTCATAGAAGAATTCACAAGTGTCTGATCCATAAATGAGCTGGAGTTTACCGAAAGCCTAGATGAGGATGTCTTTTCAGAATGGAGACTAGAAGTATCATCCTGAATATCAGGGGATGGAGCATGATTGTAGCCCCAGAAGTCAGTAAATATTGATGAACTGAGTTCTAGAATATGAAGCGTGATAAGAGAATCATCCACAAGGATGGACAGGGAGTTTGCTATGGAGGAAGTCCAATCAATAGAGATCATCATCTGAGCTGCTTCCAGGTAATGCTTCTTCAGGGTAGCATCATCGATTTTGATCATTGTACCTAATTGAGACCCGATCTTGATTAGATCATTAGAATTCCATAGTTGAAGAGGCAAACCGAATATTTTTATCCAGCACAACTTTTGGGATGGATATATCAAGGGGGAGACGGTCCAAGGACGAAGATCTGTAACCCATTGAGCCAGCCATGCACTGTCATGAAAAAATCAGATTTTTTAGATCCACTTCATCTTTTTCCCAAATAAGGAGTTTGCCTACTCCTAAGGGGCTGTTGATGATGTTGAGGTATCCAGACGACTTCATGTTTAGTTGAAGATCCCTACACCCATCCAAGTCAATAAGGGTAGTTGTATAGCTGTGTTGCAACTAGGACAATGTAGAGGTTGAAGTGGTGAATTTAAGTAAGTTAGCATGACCCTGTGCTTTGGGTGGCTCGGCCTTAGTTGGAGGGACAATACTAGTAGAGCATCATTGAAAGGTTTCAAACTAATAGTAATAGCAGGGATTGTAACTAGCTTAGTCCTGAAAATAGGGATAGGGGGACTCTATTTCCTCTTAGGGACATTGGATTTAGAGAATTTGGCTATGTTGGCAGGTAAACGGTAGGAACTGAACCATATGCTATTCAATTGATAGAACCTAGTGTCCACTTCAACACAGTCATTGTATTGGACAAAACCAAATGGGATACCATTTCTGTCTCGTTTTCTAGCAACAAACAGCTCTAGAACAGGGCCCTGCCTGTTCAAAATCATGGACAAGGTGTCTATGTGGCAATCCTTAGGGAAGTTGGATATAAAATATGTTGGAGGATGAGACTTGGTTTGAGATGAAGGATGAATTCTTGGACCTAGACGTTTGTGAATGGGATGTCTAGGAGGAATTAGAGCATCTGCATAGCTCTTGCCATCTTTTCTGGGGAGTAAAGGAGTTTTCCCAGCACGGGTCACAGCTCTTCTGATCCGTTTTTGCTGATGGGAGGGTATAGACCACACATTCATTCTGAGACTGGGAACAGAGGAGGGAAGACACTCGAGGAAGAGCAAGGAAAAGAAGAACATGCTGAAGGGATTACTGTTTACCTGGATCTGAGAGCATGAGTTGAGTTTAGGGTTAGGGTTTAGGGTTTAGGAATCCGCGAATTCCGCATAAGTATATATACCTATAAAAATAAATAAATAAATAAAAATTACGGGCGGGCAGATGCGAAACTCTGCGGAATCTGCCTGCATATATTTTGTATTTAAATAATATATATATATATATATTTATTTTTTTTTGCGGGCGGATGCGGATTCCGCAAAGCAAAAATCCGCATTTCGCATTCCGCCCGCATAACTTTGCGGAATACATGTGTATTTTCTTTGTTTTTGGCTTGTAATTGTACCTGGTACATGTAATACTTTATAATATAAATATAAACATTAGCCTTTCAAAAAAAAAG
>JAOWBN010203265.1:0-14569 GCA_028565015.1 Pinguicula moranensis | reverse complement strand
AGTAATATAAGGGTAATCAGAGCCATACTGCAGAATTTTGAGTTGTTGTCAGGTCTGCGCATAAACTTCAACAAAAGCAGCCTTCATTGTCTAAACATACCTGAAGATACAGCACTGGAAATGGCAGGTTATCTCAACTGCAGGGTAGGTACTATCCCCTTCAAATATCTGGGACTTCCAGTGGGATCACAAAGAAGAAAACAGTCTACATGGAAACCAGTATTTGACAAATTCTCAGCTGCTCTAGGGGCAAGGGATTGCAAATATCTATCAACTGGAGGCGGACTTACTCTACTCAATTATGTAGTGTCAGCTCTTCCCTCAAACCTCTTCGGATACTATTTAGCCCCCTCATTAGTGCTCAAGAAACGGATCGCCATCCAGAGAGATTTCTTCTGGGAAAAGGGTTCTGAAAAAAACAAAATTTGTTGGGTCTCCTGGGAAAAATTAATTGTTGCAGTCCATCAAGGTGGACTGGGAGTGCGCTGTCTCAAAGCATTTAATATAGCCATGGTTGCCAAATGGTGTGCCAGACTGATTACTGAAGAAAATACCCTTGATATCACACTGCTTAGATCAAAATATGGCAAGCGTGGACTGCTGGGAGTTGGTGGTACACGTGACCTCAGAACACCAATACATCCTCTTAACAATAATCACATCAGAGCTTCCCAACCATCCCCTTGGTGGAAAAGTATACAAAAAATAGTTGCAGCGCTATTTTTTAGCAGGTTATTCTAATGAAATTGGGGAATGGTCTCAAAATAAAATTATGGCTGGATAAATGGTTCTCTGATAAACCATTTTCTGAAAGTTTCAATAGCTTATTCAGATTGTCTTCACATCAAAACTTCAACGTCTCAGAAATGGGATACTGGACTCACTCTACTTGGCATTGGGCATTGGCATGGCGAAGAAGACTTAATCATATAGAGATACATGAACTAAACAATCTACACCATGTTCTGCAGAATATTCTGCCAAATGCTCTAGTCCCTGATAGTTATATGTTCAAAGGCCAGGAGAAAGGGCACTACACGGTTCAAGCAACTTATCAGCATACCATCTCTCTCAAACAACCATATTCTGAAGAAGAAATTGCAAATCTAACCAAAATTTGGAACAAAATATCACCTCTGAAAGCGTCGATATTTGCCTTGAAAATGATGCAGGGAGAAATACCGGTTAAGGAGTCACTACAACATAGAAGAATCATCAGAGAAGACATATCCTTAACATGTCCACTTTGTTTATCAGATTCTAAAAATGAATCTATCTCTCATCTATTCTTCAAATGCAGGATTTCAACGCAGGTCTGGATGAAGATCATTTCATGGCTAACTCTTGATACACATATGTCCTTGCAGGATTGTCATTCACTAGGGCGATTCTTAGAGGCCAAACCAAGAAGAGTTAATGAGGACACATGGAAAGCAGTGTGGCTGGCTGGCGTATGGTGCATATGGAAAACAAGGAATAAAACTCACTTCCAATGAAAAGACACAAGTATTGACTGCATGGTGCAATCTATACAACGTGATCTTTGGTTTGGTTTGAAAGCTAAAATTATGGCCAAAAATTTCCTTCCACTGTTGATTGGTTGATAAACCCTTTGGATTGCATGCACTTTCTTATATGAATATCCGCTGGAGTACTAATCTTCACCACGGATTACCTTGGCTAAAATCTCATGGGAACGAGTGGGATAACACTGCTTGCTCATAGACCGTTTGTACTGTGTTAGAAGAGTTTCTTAAAATGTGCAAAATTGAGTTTTTCAAAGAGTAAAATATTCTCATCTACAAAATAGCAGTACCAACTTATGAATTACTATCCTGTCTCTGCGCTTGTTGCTACTCTCAACATGAACTATAATACCATATACAGCCGGGAAGCAAGGATAAAGCCAATGGAGTAAGTCTAAAACGCTGGTACATGACTCCTTCCCTATCTCAGCAACTATGATTTTCACATCTTATCAGAATTTTCCTCAAAGGTACAGGTTAGGGAAGCTGGGAACCGAACTTATCAGGAATTAATCAATAGTCCCACAGTCTGTCAGCATCATGTATACCAAAAGATACAAATGGCACAAATGAGAAACTTGCTCCATTATCATGCTCCCTATGAGGGCGGCTGGATCAATCAAATCCAGCAAGCAAGCAAGGAAAACTTGAAAGTGAAAAGGACACGATTAAGCTAATTTTGAGGATGTCCATGTTTCAAGCATGATCACATGAAGGGATAATATGAAGATTCATGTATAATGGTGTCCCTATTCACTTCAGTGGCCACTACACCAGAGTTCTTACGAGCAGAGGCTAGCCTTACATAAAATCATTTCTATATAAGGAGTTCGCTTAGATATGTAAATGTAGGGTCACTGATCTTTTGTAGTAGGAGAGGACAACTTAGACAAATGATAGTCTAGTCAGGAGCTTGATCTTTGTACATTATGTAAATATTTTCTCATTTATATAAAATTTGGCATTTACCCCAAAAACAAATCTTAGATTTCTTCACTTAAATTTCCAAGCCTCCATGGATTAAGTTTTTCATGTAGGTTGTCATGGTATCAGAGTCAACCAAAGGGGCTAACTACCCCCTTTTGTTCCTATTTTCCTTTAACGTTTTCGCTCCTCTATTTTGCCTTTCTGCTACAAATTCTTCGATGTGTTCATTTTTCTTTTCAATTCTTGCAACCTGTTGCTGTTGTTGTTTGAAAGTCCTCGTTGATATGCTCAACTCCCGCCTCCTCGACACAGATCCAAAAACCAAAGTAACAATGGAATCTCCTCGCCGAACACTATGGTCGTACCCTTTTCTCTATCTATCCTCAACTCCGCTCAGCTATCGCCTGTCATCGTCCCTAATTTTGTTTTGGCCGGTCGTTTGATTATCTTTCTCCTCTGCTAGCTTGTCAGTGTGTTTGCAGGCAAAAAACTAAGTGTAGACAGTGCCTACTAATACCTGCTCATGGATGAAGTGATAATCCAATTCCATATGCTTAGCGTGCTTATACATAACATGTTCTCACATAGGAAGACAACGTTCTTATTATCACGGAGGAGCAATGGAGGATGAGGCATAGAAACACCAAGATCATGAAGCAACACAAGAGCATTGACAAGAGCACGATATTCAGGCTCACAGCTGGACTGGGAGATAGCGGGCTACTTTTTTGTTAGTGTTATGCCCTAAGGCCAATCACCTTGGGCCTTTGTATTAAAACTTTAATTTTGTATATATGATTGTAGAAACATTGACTATTTGATTATTTACTTGCTTTGTTTATAGAATTCCAAATAGTAGAGTCTAGTGTTGATAACTTAGAGTGTATCATAAAGAGATGTAATGATGAAACCACTCTAATTATATTATCAATACTAAACATCCATGACCATAGTATTAGTGAGATAAGGCATCACTAATATGGATAGGTTAGCATGTTATAAGCCAATTCCTTTTAAAGAAAATAGTTGATCTTATCAACTATAGTGTAGAGACACTTAAACTAAAAACACGGATGCTTGTAGTAGACAAGTACATCGGATTGACCTGTATAGAGATCATCATATTGTCGATGGTTGATAATTTAAAGAATAGTGGGTGTAAGTGAACCTTAGACTTGAGATCGCCACATAGAGATCTTGAGTATGGAGGTCAGTCTTTGATTCTATCCGGAGTTACACTGTAAATAATGGGTAGTTTTGAGAGTGGTTTGAAGTACGCAAAGATTTTGAGTAATCAATAAAGGATTTACCGCTACTAAAATGTTAAGAGTCGGTATCTCTATGGCCACTTGTAAGAAGTCATGAAAGTATTTGCAAAACACAAGTTTAATTATAAAAGAGTTTTTAATTAGAACTTAATGAACATTACTTTCGGTATAAGAAATCTTAGGTATATTTATGAGGATGACAAATAACCTCAATATATAAGATTGAGAATATAATCAAAGGTAAAAAGATATTAATTACACGTGAACTAATTTATGAAAGAATATTCTTCTCCCATGACTATTTTCTATGAACTTGAATTAAGGGTTAATGATTTATAAGTGTATTAATCATTAAACATAATTTAATTATGTGAATTTAATATTCATTGCCAAGTTATTGAGAATCTATAGACTCACACACATTAACATGATTCTCTTGCGGTTTATTATGAAATGTCCGAGAAAGGTTTGGGGCCAATTTCATAGTATTTGAAAGTTTAGGAACTATTTTGTAATTATTGAATTATTTGGATTTTTTCTGAAAAATCTGAAACTTTTAGGGGTTATTTAAAGTTTGTGTAACTTCAAGGACATATGCACATGTTGATCCAAGTTTGGACATGTGTCATTCTCCAAGACATATGAAACCTCTATAAATACACTAAGACATTTATATGTGAGTTTTTGATGCACTTTTATTAGCCTTGGTCAAAACTTGAGAAATTCCTTTCGTCCAAATTTGTGCAAATCTCGAGAACAAAATTTGGAGGAAAATGATTGAAATTTTGAAGAAATTTTGATTTGTGCAAATCCCGACTAGGATACATGGGATGAATATAGACAGGGTCTGCTCCATGAATCAAACAAACCTTGATCCTTTCCTTGTACACAAGAATGAGTCTTTTTCCCCTCTTTTTCTTTCCTACTTTCTAACATGTACTCACGCTCTAGGGTCTACCGAACCACCAGAGTTGTCACTTTGCCCCCTATGATGCAATGAGCTTCTTCCGTAAGGGGGATATCAACAATGAGTAGAAATGGCTGTCAATGGCATGCTAGTTGGTGTGCCCTCGGTTGATTTTGGTTAGATTGGCAAAGTCATGTTTTGGTGGCTCAGGGATGCTGACGTCTACATAGCCCATAAGTGAATGATTTTGAAATAAGGTACGCACTTGGTTTTCCATAATAGATAATTTGTTGTTGTTAACTTAACTATGACTAGGTGCGACAATTCTCAGTAGGAGAGGAAAATGGGCCTTTTTCTTGTAAGGCCATTGGAGGGTTGGGTAGAGAAAGGAAGGAAATGAGAGAGTTTAGTAGCTAAGGAAGATATGAATAGTATAGCTGAGAGGAAGCAGAATTGAATGTGGAGTAACCGGAGAAAATAGAAAGAAATAGTATTGTTGCTAGATATTGGGGAATAAGGTAAACCAGAGAAATATAGGAGAGTGGGAGAGGGAAAACAATAGAGAAAATTTATCAGGAACAACCATAGGCATTTGAAGCCAAAGATCGAGCTTTGATACCATGAAAATGTTTTTAAAATTTTGAGTTTGTATTTAATTTTTAATGGATTTTGAGTGGTGTCCGTATATAGGTGAGCTTGAAGACATGTATGGAGGTTGAGATAAAATGTTAATCTCCATTGTCAAAGCTTACATTACAACATGAGTGTTTCAGCGATTTATACATTGCAATTCAAACATCTAATTTATTTTTGGCGTTTCTATTTTGCAGGTGCATGTGAGCTTGAACTGTCTTGCCATTTTGGTGCAAGATGGCTGGACCATGTGAAGTAAGGCAAATGCAGGCTTGTTGGATCATCTCCCGGATATACTTGTTACAGTTATGGTTTGCAGAAAAACTCAATAGATTTTCATTCAACAATCGCACGTTATATATAATGGATTGCTAGCGTATTTTGGGGAGAAATTTACGGGAAGATAAGGTAGGATTGTGACTTCATAATCCTTACAATAATGACTTTCCGTAAAATTCTCCCAAGTTCATAATTACTAACATTCCCCCTCAAGTTGAGTCATCGGATCTTGGATGCCCAACTTGTTCAGTACATCTAGCAATGCTTTTCCTGATACAGCTTTTGTTAGAACGTCTGCAAGTTGATATTCAGATCGAACAAAGGGTAGACTCACTATGCCCCTTTCCAATTTTTCTTTTATGAAGTGTCGATCCACTTCGATATGCTTTGTTCGATCATGCTGAATCGGATTTCCTGAAATACTTATTGTCTCTTTGCTATCACAGAACAATGGTGATGTGCCTTGGATCGGGAATCCAATTTCCGCAATGAGCTTCCGTAGCCATAATATTTCTACCAAGCCTCTTGCCACACCTCTGAACTCTGCTTCTGCATTGGAGAGATACCACCTTTTGTTTCTTGCTTCTCCAGGTTACTAGGTTACCTCCTAGCATCATGAAATCCCTGCAGTAGATCTTCGATCATTTTGATTACCAGCCCAGTTTGCATCAGTATATCTCTGCACATCTAAGAGGCCATTTTTCTTGAACAGAATACCATGACCCGAAGTTTTCTTCAAGTATATGATTATCCGTAGAGAAGCCTCCATATGGTTTGTTTGGGGTCTATGCATGAATTGACTAATCACACCTACAGCATAAGCTATGTCTGGCCTGGTAGGAGACAAGTAAATCAGCTTTCCAACCAGTCTTTGATATCGTTCCCGATCAGTAAGTTCTGTGCCTTTGTCTAGTTTCAATTTATGGTTGACAACCATAGGTGTTTCTGCTGGTTTGCAGTCTATCATCCCTGTTTCATCAAGCAAATCCAATATATATTTCTTTTAGGATATAAAGATGCCCTGAGTTGACCTAAGTACCTCAATCCCCAAGAAATACTTTAGTATGCCCAGGTCCTTCTTCTCAAATTCTTTAAACAGGCTTTCTCAAAGTTGTTGTATTTCATTCGTATCACTCCCTATAAGGATCATATCATCAATATATATGATCAAACAAGTAATATGTTCACCTTTTTCTTTAGAAATAGGGTGTAATTTGAATTACTCTGCACATATCCATTCTGGCGTATAAAGATCGTGAATCTGCCAAACCAAGCTCGGGGAGATTGCTTGAGTTCGTACAATGCCTTTTTTAATCGATAAGCTTCCCCTATTTAAAGCTGCTAGAGTATCATGGGGGAGCTTCCATATACACTTCTTCTTTCGAATCTCCATGTGAGAATGCATTTTTTTTTACATCAAACTGATGTAAGGGCCAATAAAAATTTGCTGCCACTGAGAACAGTACTCTGATCATGTCAATTTTTGGCTACTGGTGAGAAGGTCTCGGAGTAGTCCAACCCATAGGTCTGTGTGAATCCTTTTGCCACCAGTCGTGCTTTGTATCTTTCAATTGATCCGTCAGCATTATGCTTCATTGGGAACACCCATCGACATCCCACAAGCTTCTTTTCTGATAGTGGTATACATTTATCCCAGGTTCCATTTTTCTGCAGGGCTCTCATTTCTTCATTCATGGCCTCTCTCCATTCCTTTTTCTTTAAGGCCTCAGTTACATTTCCAGGAATCTGCACAGAATATACAGAAGCCAGGAAAGTCATAGCATTTTTTGTTAGATTCCCCCTGGCTATGTCTACCATTGGATATCTGGTTGCCTTGGCTATATGATCTGGCTCATATCTCTTTGCTGGAATGCCCCTGGTCCTTCTTGGAGGAAGGACGTAAAAATCAGCCAAGTCCTACTCATTAGAGGAATTACAGTCTATATCTTCAAAAACTTGTGGTTCAGGGTCAGATACATGTACCTCGTGAGGGTGAGATCCAGACGGTGGATACTTTTTATGGACTGACGGTGTGGCCCGTACTTTTGTGGAGGGTAATCCTATGGTCCCTGCAGTCAATTCTTGTGGACGGATCATCCTAGCCATAGAATTTACCAACCAACTGAGTGAATCACCCAAGTGTTCCCCCTGATTCCGAGGTTGAGAAGGAAAATAGAATTTTAACTCAAGGAAATTACAATCCATCGTAGTATACATTCTCTTGGTAGGGGGATTATAGCACCGATACCTCTTTTTATTAACTCCATATCCCACAAAGACACACTTGATGGAACATGGATCTAACTTGGTTCGATTTTCACTTGGTATGTGAACAAATACCGAGCTCCCAAATACCCAAGGATGAAGAGATGGGGGAGTAGTCCCAGACAGGTGAGGTGTGAACACTTGGTACGGGGTTTTGAATTGAAGAATTCGGGTAGGTAAGCGGTTGAGGAGATAAACCGCGGTGGCCACCGCTTCAGGCCAGAAGAATTTAGGCATTTTGACTTCAAGGAGTAAAGCTCGAGTAATTTCAAGAATGATTCGATTTTTCCTTTCAGCCACCCCATTTTGTTGAGGAGTGTGAGAACAAATGGTTTGATGAACAAGACCTTTTTCCCAGGAAAAAAGTCATGAATGATTGATTGACAAATTCCCCCCATTATCCGAGCAAAGAATTTGAACATTTTTTTGGAACTGAGTATAGATCATATGATAGAAATCTTGGAATTTTTGTGGAACTTCCGATTTGTGTTTAAGAAAATATATCCAAGTCATTCGGAAATAATCATCAATAAATAAGAGGAAATATCGCAATGTAGAATGGCTTGAATCCGAGGTTGGACCCCACACATCCGAATGAATAATATGAAATGCATGTAAGGCACGGGTATCAGTACTGGAAAATGAATGTCGATGACTTTTAGCCAAAATACATGTTTCACATATGAGGCTAGGTTTATTGCGACATAAATTAGGGAAGAGCAACTTAAGATACCCTGGGGAGGGATGACCCAGGCGTTGGTGCCATAGTCTGAGCTGTAGGTCGACCTTTCCGCGAGCCAATCCAATGGTTCCTTGGTGAGCCAGCTCATCCACATAATACAAGCCACCTCGTTCAGTGCCACGCCCAATGATCTCCCCCGTCTGGATCTCCTGTAGAATACAAAAAGAAGGGTACATTAGAACCATGCAATTAAGTTCCCGGGACACATGACTGATTGAGAGTAGCTTGCAGGACAAAGATGGAACATGGAGACAATTGGATAGTTTTAGTATCGCAGACAGCTCAATTGAAAGATGGAACATGGAGACAATTGGATAGTTTTAGTATCGCAGACAGCTCAATTGATCCTGCTCCATCGACAAAAGCAATTCCGCCATTAGTGGTCTGAATATGAGTCCGATGAGATCGGGTACACGAGATGATGTCAGTTGCATCGTATGTCATTGAATCTGTTACTCTATAGTCAAAAATCCATCGAGAATCTTTCCGTTCAGGCATTGGCGCACACTACGGCTATATCTGGTGGATCTGGATCAATATTCTCGAAACATCCGGGTTTAAAATATCGAGGGTTTTCAATAGTGGGAATACTAGGGTCTGACTGTGATTTTCGAAACATTTGGAGGCTGTTTCGTGAAACTGTACTAGTGCCTGGGGGCTTTTCTGCAAATTTAGAGAAGTGGAGGCCTCCTCTTGAAAATGATCAAGATCTCGAATTTGCACACAAGGCCCCTGGTAGCAGTCCTGTAAATCTTGCAAGTGGAGGGCCGAAATCATCTTTTCACCTGCAATACATGGGGTGAATGTGTAAAATGCACAGTACCTTGATCAGTACCCCACGACAAACTCGAGGCGTCTCCTTGTGCTCTGGTGTCGGCTCGTTCCAAAGCACTCCCTGAGACTTGCTCCCCTTTGCCCTTTCGTTTTCACTTCGGCGAACAACTTGAGACCGACTCTCCTATGATTTTTCGTCTCCATTTCGACGAACAAATTTCCTGTATCGTTCGTTCTCAACCTCTCCTCATCCTTTGTCATACATATGGCCTACGGCCGTGTACCCACTGAAACCTCCAGTTTCGTGCTCCGCCGCTCCGCCGCCGTTGGTGGTCTCATTAGTCGAGTGCCCCACGGTGGCGTTGATGGTTCCGGGCTTCGGAATATTGTGTTTTTCGTACTACCAGTCTGGATACCCTGTCTTCTTAAAACATTTCTCGGTGGTATGACCGGATTTTTGGCAGTCCAAACACCAAAGCTTACTTTTATCCACCGGCAGGTCCTTACGGGATAATGTTCTTCCTCCTGACCAGAGATTTCTTGACCGTCCTCAAGTATTGAGGCCACTTCTGACTCCCGATGGATCTGTACGACCGAGAACTCCACTATTGAGGATCTGCCTCTCGCCGCCTCCCAACGGAGTACCCCAAAAGCTGTCTCGACACCGGGAAGAGGATCCATTTTTAGGAGTTCTCTTGACGTCGTTGTAGTCGTTGTTGACATAGGCCAATAACTGATAAAGGCGAGTTTCTTGGTGCAACCGCTGGTATGTGGTTTTGTCGGTGGTACAAATCATGGGATTGGGTTCACGGCGGTCTACTTCTTGCCATAGCCATGATAATGTGTTGTAGACATCTTCTAACGTTCCATCTCCTTGACGGTGGCGATTTGCCTGCACCGTCAAGTCGTATATCTGAAACGCGTTTGACCCACTATTATATGTGGTCTCGAGTCCGTTCCATAGATCCCGTGCAGTTGGAAATTCTGCATGTCTGTTGACAAGATCTGGATCGAAGTTGTCCAGGATCCATGAACAAATACACAAGTCGGATTGTTCCCATTGAGGATACTCTTTGTCCGTAACCTCTAGAGATGCTGGGTCGCCCATCAGATGATATAGGCGGCTGCGGCTTCCGATGGATACTCTCATCAGGCGGGCCCACAGTGGGTTATTATCATACTAAAGTTTGATACTAAGACTAATGGGTTGATTGTTTCCTACAGGTGGAATGGTTCAAAGGATGGATGCGATTTGGGAGGACAAGTCCGTCGGTACTGGATCTGCCGGCGTGATTTGGTTGCCATCGATTTCGGGGACCTTCGGATCTGCCATCCTTGACAGGGGTAAGGTTAATTTTTGAGGTAAATGATGAACAAGGATCGTTGATCCTGCTATGATACCATGTCACAATTATGGTTTGCAGGGAAACTCAATTGATTTTCATTCAACAATTGCACATTACATATAATGGATTGCTAGCGTATTTTGGGGAGAAATTTACGGGAAGATGAGGTAGGATTGTGACTTCACAATCCTTACAATAATGACTTTCCGTAAATTTCTCCCAAGTTCATAATTACTAACAATATCTCCCAATTCCTCGGCATGGTGGAACCAATTTTGAGACAACCTAGCTGCAGACATGTGGGCCGCATATGATGAATGAAGTCCTCTTGTGAGAGAAACCAATTTGCTCAAGCCACATTGAAGCAAAGGACAAAACATGGCCATGAGGAAAGTAACCTGTACCACCTTGAGCAACGATAATTTGAAAAAAAGGTAAACCATCACTAATTTGGCTTTTTGGATAAGGCTCTTCACATGCGATTGGAAGGTTTGACTTGGAGAGTTAGTCCTAGCTCCACGAGCTCCTTTATGAAAGCGATGGTCAGTTGCAAACAAGAGAACTAGTATTCCAGTCCAGCAAAGGCTCAACACATTAGTAATCAGTTTCAGTCCACCATTCGAGGCAGATTAGCATTGTTGTCACTGCAGCCGATACATTGCACCAAAAAAGCAAAGCAACTCCTGCCGCACAAGTGAACAAAACAGAGTGTTGGAAAAGTATCAAATGTTTTGCACGTTGCCTAAACATTAGTCAAACATGAATAGTACTCAAATAGTAAAGTACTATTTGAAATTGTTATAAACGTTTTTGTAACGTTTATATACTGAATAAACAAATGTCTTCCACTCCTATAAATAGGCTATGTGCTTATTCATTCGATATAACAAATATAACGAATATACGAGATTTCTCTATCTGCCTAGCCATCCACGAGGCATAGACTTGATTCATGGGAACCTAACGAGACTCTGGTAGACTCGTTATCTGGACACTCGATCCAAATCACGCTTCCACAACAGGTAACATTTCGTATTTTGATTCGTTACATTTATATTCAATATTAGATCCGTTCTAGTTATTGGATTACAAGTAGGATGAACGCCTTTGGTAATAACAGACTTAAATTTGAATTAAAATCCATACTACACGAATTTTGAGGAATTCCTAGCCTGCTTATTGCTTGACAGATAACCCATCCTCTATTTTATCAATTATGTAGCATCCAGTGTTTGAGTTCCTATAGCTCATCGCCAGAGTTACATTAGTTAGTATCAAAGCAATATCATGCACAACAGCACGACGAATTTGCAGATTTTTTTTTTGTTTCCTGTAACCATGCCTTCCAAACGCCCTAACCATCATCCCAAACAGCGCCAAGCCGACGCCCAGAGCAAATGAGAGAGATGATGGAATAGATGTTTGAACAACGTTTCGTGCCGTTGATGGAAAACATGTACAGAAGAATATAGAATATGCATATGGAAGCCTGTGGACCGCCACAACACAGAGTATGCAACTTCAGTTAATCCCTTTTGGGAGGATGAAATAGAAAGGCCCCTCACCATCCCTGAAAACTATAGTTTAGAGGCAGAAATGCGAACAAAGTTTCTCGAATTTCGCGGCAGCTCCAACTAGAGGAATTTATCTATTGGATCGAACATATAATCAAGCTGAAAGACGTCCCACCTTCCAAGAAGGTAGCACTCATGGCCACTGGACTGCACGGTCGCGCTCTCACTTGGTTGCACCAGCTGAAGCTGACAAGATAGTGAATGGAGAAACCTAAGATCGTGAACTGGGAGAAAATGACAAGGTAAATGCGCCTAAACTTTCTCCCGGACAACTTCCAGGGTCTCATGATCCAACTCCTATTGGGTTGCGTCAGGGGATCAAAATAGTAGATTAGTATACGTCGGAATTTTATAACCTTGTGGCTCACATGGACCTTATGGAATGGAGGAACAACTTGTATGGAGATACATCAGTGGCTTGCATCACCAAATCTAGGAGGTTGTGATCCCCTTTCATGCATCCATGGTCTCAACGACGTACCAACAGGCCATCCTAATTGAAAAACAGACGCGTCGCATAATTGGCTTCAAATGACAGCTTCGGCCAGAAGTCCACCACGCGAACAAAGTTCTAGACGGAGGATGCTCTACCACAACCGACGAGCATCGTTAGCTAAGTGATTTCCCTTTGCAGGTGAACAATGCAGGGATATTAGGAGTCATCACCATTGGTGATGTATTAAGAAGTTTTGCAGGGTTGGTGTTTGGGTAAAAAAATGTTTGTGGCATGCTATTTGAATTTGTCTTCCTATCTGAATGAATCATGTTATTTTTCCTGATCTATTCGTCACAAATCAACTTAGTTCTTTGTTAACACTTTGCAAAGGTGGGAGGAGTCATAACCCATTTAGAGGGACATGATCACGCAGACTTATGACTTAGCTGCAGAATGCATTAAAACAAATTATTATGGTGCTAAAAGGACAACTGAAGCACTACTTCCCCTCCTCCACATCTTTGATTTTCCCAGAATCGTTAATGTATCATCAATAATGGGGATTATTGAGGTAATAAATGTTCAGTTAAATATCAGACTAGAATCGCACACACAAATATAAACTAATAAGAAAATATGGTGCTAATT
The DNA here is from genome assembly GCA_028565015.1 of Pinguicula moranensis. Lineage (NCBI taxonomy): Eukaryota > Viridiplantae > Streptophyta > Magnoliopsida > Lamiales > Lentibulariaceae > Pinguicula > Pinguicula moranensis. The sequence goes on along the minus strand of JAOWBN010203265.1, from coordinate 1,244 downwards.
GTTGTGGTACATGCCCACACTATGAAAATAAGTCACAACATGGCGTGGCTAGTTGAACTTGAGGGTAAGTGTTACAGTTAAATATCCCACACAAATATAAATCAATATATAAGAATTAACATATAAATATACATATATAAGAAAGCACGGTGCTACAATCATCACCTAGATACAAATCTTTTTATAATAGAAATCCATATTCACCATATAAGTTGCTCCACTAACACACGCCCGAATGGGCCCGAGCTCACTTGGAACGAGTCTGTTAAATTCTTTACAATAAATAGCATGACACAATGTGCAATCCTCCATTCAATTATGGATTCTTTTCTTTGTATATTTCTCTTGATCTAGCAACAATATGTCTAATCCTTTTCTATTTCAGAACATAACAAGTGAATGGGCAAAAGAGGTACTCTGTGATGCCGAAAATCTCACATAAGAGAGAATGAATCAAGTGATAAATGAGTTTCTCAAAGACTTCAAGGAGCATTCTATATTAGTCAACGGTTGGCCCCAACTTTTCAGTGCATATGTAGTCTCTAAAGCTGGCATGAATGTGATACGATCTTCGATAGAAATTTCAATCTTGTTACCAACTTATGTTGAATATTCTAATTCACATAAAGATTTGGATTCGATGACAAATCCTTCCCAGGAAGGAGGGGATGATGTGATTGTTGGAGGCCCGACACGAATTAGGATTCTTGTATGCTTTAGAGTAATTGGATCCTGTAATGTAAAACGCAGTTTCGTGGTTTCTTCCAATCAGAGGCATAAACATGGTCGGATCGATCTTGAAATTTAACTGGAATTAGAAGACTCATTGGGTGTCTTCTTTTGCATAGAAGATTAGATTTTAACGGTCCGATTGTGAGATATGAATTTCGGAACATACTACTTTCGTTCATTCACGATCTGCAATTTGCAGCTTTGCGTAGTCTTGGTTTTATAGGCGATCGGAGATCTGAACGCGTTCTGATCGAACTGAAATTTTACCCAATGACAGAGGACTTTGCAAGACATATGCTGACAAAAGGAGATCAAATTCTAACGATTCGATGATGGGTTATTATTTTTGGAACATACTATTCTGAATTTGAAAGTTGGCACGCGAGTTAATGAGAGATCGAGCATATGGGGTGTTGCGCGTGTGGGAGGTCACGGCCCCTGCTAGAAAATACCAAGATGGATCTTTATTTTTCTTATTATGTATTTTAATTAAATTAGTCCATTAGTTTGTT
>JAOWBN010203254.1:0-14569 GCA_028565015.1 Pinguicula moranensis | reverse complement strand
TCTATCTCGTACTCTCATATACTTCCTAAGCATGGAGCATTCATTGCATCTTTGGACATTGTCTCTATTCCTAAGTGGTGGCAGATGGCTAAAGCAGACTCGAGATGGAAAGCGACAATGATAGGGGAGCTTGAGGCTCTTACAAAAAATAAAACGTGTCGTCTTGTGCCACTACCACCTGGTAAAAATGTTGTTGGATGTAAGTAGGTGTTTAGTGTGAAGCAGAACCCCGATGGCAAAGTGAAACGCTATAAGGCACGATTGATGGCCAAAGGATACAACCAAGTGTATGGAATTGATTACGATAAGACGTTTGCACCCATGGCAAAAATGAGCACAGTCAAAACCCTGGTCTCTATAGCAGTAAATAAAAGGAGGAACTTGCATCAGCTCGAAGTGAAAAATCCATTTCTTCATGGTGATCTAGAAGAAGATATGTACATGGAGATTCCTCCAGGATTTTGCACCAGTCAGACTGAGGGTAAGGTTTGCAAACTTGAAAAATCATTATATGGTTTGAAACAATCTCTTTGAGCCAGGTTTGACGGGTTCAGGAAGGCTATGATTGGCATGGGCTATACGCAAGCCAATGCCGACCATACTGTATTCTTCAGACATGATGGGAGTCATACCAAGGTGCTAGCAATATATTTGGATAATATGATCATTACCGGTGATGATGAGAGCGAGATTGCAAATTTGAAGGTGAGACTGAGTAAAGAATTTGAGGGGATTGGGGCCAATTGAAATATTTCCTTAGGATTGAGATAGCTCGTGGGCCCAAGGAAATTGTTCTATCTCAGCGAAAATATGTTCTAGATTTGCTGCAGGAGACAGGTATGTTAGGTTGCAAGCCTGCAAAAATGCCGATTGACCAGAGGCTGAAATTGTATGCATAAGTAGGCGAGCCAACTGATAGGGAGTAGTATCAAAGGTTGGTAGGTCGACTTATATACCTAAATTATACTCAACCTGATATATCATTTGCTGTGAGTATGGTTAGTAAATATGCATGACCCTAGAAAGGGTCACCTGAATGCAATGCACCAAATATTGAGATACTTGAATAGTGCACCAGAAAAAGAGTTAATCTTCAGAAAGAATAAACATCTGAATATAGAGATATATTGCGACTCGGACTGGGCTAGTTGTGCTGATGATAAAAAGTCCAGATCCAATTATTGCATGTTTGTAGGAGGCAATCTAGTCTCCTTGCAGAGTAAGAAACAGATAGTAGTGACTCGTTCTACAGCTGAGGCAGAATATACATAGCCATGGCCTTGAGCGTTGCTGAAATGATTTGGTTAAGATCAATACTTGTGAAACTCAAGATGGATACAGATTCGAAGTTAAAATTGTGGTGTGATAATAAAGCAGCTATCAGCATTGCCAACAACCCAGTACAACATGATAGAATCAAGCAAGTGGAAATTGATAGGTTATTCATCAAAGAAAAATTAAATAGCAGGTTGTTGGAATTGAGTTTAGGGTTTAGGATGTAGTCAACACTTTAGGTTTGGAACTGAGTCACGTAATCACCAAAGAACAAGTTGCTGATGTGTTGACTGAAGGTCTTAATTCCATAGATTTTGAAAGACTTTGTAACAAGATAGGCTTAGTTGATATCTTTCGCCTATCTTTGAGGGGAGTGTTGGAACCCAAAGTCATGAAATGGGCCACTGAATTAATGTTTTATCCATCTTGAGCACACAGGCAAGAGCGCAGACAAGAAGACGCACGCAGAGAAAAAAGAGACGCACGCATGCACGCATTTATTGCTTCGTAAACTTGCGTTTATATTACAGTTGTAATCCTTCTATATATATAGAGAGAAATCGATGTAAGATAAAAATATGAGAAGTATCATAAGTGATTCAATATCAAGTGTTTTTCTCAGGTTCTCTTTGTTTAGTATTTTACAATTTGGGATGACCTTTATACAGAAAATATGGTCATGCGCTTGAAATAATACTTTCTATATTTTCTACAAGTTGGCATTCAAGTTAATGGTAACTGATTCTGATTCAGCCGTATCACAGTAGGAGATGATGGTCACGAGGTATTTTTCTAGTTGAAATAGTGTTTTCTTTGACAATGTGGTCTGGTAGTTGTTATGGTTGTTTACTTATATAGGGGATTAAGGGGAGCCCTTTATGAAGTGAAGAAAGCTTTGATTCAAGATATCAGGAGAATACCGACTCCGAAGAAATAAGCATTCGCGCTGATATAGAAATGACATGCTATAAATTTGATGGGCTCTTCACATTAAGGTTCCTGTCACTGCCATTAAGGTTCATGTCACTGCCATCCCCTTCTCTGTTTCATTTTCATGAATATCTTGTGTTTTATATGCCTTTTCCCATGTGGGTAAAGGATGCTTAAATCTAAATTGGTTGCTCCTCCTTTGTACGTGCTCAACACCCAATGTCTTGACAAGGTGAGGAGCAAATCCTGTTTGGCATTACTATTGCAGACTTATCTTGTATTTTTGCTACCTTGATTATGATGAGTATGCTGAAAGTTTCACGATCTTGTATCTAAATCTCTACTTCATGAGAACTAGTTTTGAGTGCATGGAAACGGTATAAAAGTTCTTCAGCAAGCAATTTTTTGCAAGGAAGAAATAGAGAAGCATGATGGAATATTTGCAATCAAAACAAATCCTAGATCTGTAAGTATCATCTCTTCGTGTTAGTTTTGCAACTGAAGTTTCTGAAACATCCCTTAGCATAGGATTCGATCTAATATCTGTTGTGGTTTGATGAAGATTCATGTTTCTGCTTGTATCCTGGGTATTACATATTTCAAAGTATGTTCCTTTGTACTGATGTACTCTAACATCAGCCTAGGCATCTATGAACAACCTTGCCCAATATTATCATCAAGGTTCACAAACATTTCCCACAAGTAGGAATGGAGCATGGTCGAAATATAAGCACTAAGAAGTTATATACTTGAAATGTCTATGTGTCCAAAAACTAGTATTTTCTTGAACTTGTGTGTTTTGTTTGATTCAGGTTAGCCACCGAGAGGACAATTTGCTCGAAGAACAAATTGCTGAGATGAATCTTTCTGAAGAAGAGGAACAGGAAGAACATGTAGCAACAGATTCTGTCTGAACATAGAAGCAGGAACAAGAAACTCATTAGCAACTCAGAGTGAAGTCCTTAACAACCCCTAGTTTAGATATTTTACACATTGGATAAATTTCACTTGATATTCCTTGAAATGTTTCAAGATCTAGCAGTATATGCATTAAGTAATATTTTGTCACATGCTGAAAGTAGTAAAGGCTTCAATTTTTCTCCTCAACTTATTAAACTAGTTTGCTATCATTGAAAGCATGATTGACTCGAAAATGATATAGCGCACGAAAATTTATCGCACGAAATGTACGAAAATGATCCAAATGACCAAAATATCACTGTGTTAAACAGACTCAAATGACTAAAATATCCTCGTGTTAAACACTAAATTTAACACAGGGATATTTTGGTCATTTGAATCATTTTCGTGCTTTTCGTGTACTAACTTTTCGTGCGGCATATCATTTCTGTGATCGACTGGCATTGAATAATCTTCATGTTCCCATATTGCTTCATTAACTGCAACGCTCCACATACTCTTATGTACTAGAATTTTCTGTTTGTGGGACCTGCATTTGTTTGGCCACACAGAGATTAATAAGTGTTGATATTTTGCAATTGCCAAATTCAAGACCACAAAAATTGAATGGAATAAGATTGTCGGTACACCAGTGACCAATCCAACTTCAATTAAAGTTGAGAATTTGAATGGGACTCACACATCTTGACCTAACTTGGCCAGTTCTTCAACTGGGGAATATGATGGTGATGATTCATGCAAATAGACCACCAATCCGAGTTCAACATCTTGAGTTGAATGAGTAAACTCATTTTGTACATTGATGGATGGGTCTAGGTGCAGTTGTCCCAGCGATAGAGTGCCTCAATGCACAAGGCTTGCCTAGTGAGGTCGAGGATTCGATTCTGGCTGGGTGCAATATATCGTAGGACACCTTGAATTGGTCGGAGGGTTCAATAGGCCTAAAGGATATCGAAGTAGGTGGCCCCATTGAGGGTCATGGTCCAATTGGACTAGTATGTGTAGAAGTGGATTATTACCTAAAAAAACGTAACGTCTAGTAACGGTCACAAGGAATACTGGGATTGGATTGAATTGCGAACAAGATGGATTTGATTGGACTTGTGAACAAAAGACTATACACTATGTCTATTAATGATTGGTCCATCAAGAATATTGATTCTTTTGTTCAATTTTATATTTTAGAAGATTAAACCAATGAAGTTATTTACCAGGAATGATATATGGCACGACGCTGATAATGGGTATGTGAAAGTCATAAAAATTATCAAATGATCAAAATATCTTTGTGTTAATTTTATGTCAATATTTAACACAAGAATATTTTGATCATTTTACAGATTTTCGTGTACTTTCTTTCATGCCCTATATGATTTCTGATTATTTACCCCTTCAGATTGTGCATAAATGAGCAATAGACATGTGCAGCACTTTTGACTCTAAATAAACTTCATTGTTTTAATCTTATGAAACTTTGATTGTTTGTTATTCCTTCTCTTTTTTTCATTATGATTGAACAAAGACCATGAGGGTCCTTGCACATGTGCAAACCTCCTCATTTATGGCATCAAACTAGTCTTCTAATTTGTTTGGTTAACAGTTTTGGGAGCAGACATTAGTGATAAGCTAGAGAGAGACCTCTAATTCACACAATCTTTTTTGCATGAAAATCACCAGGCAACCCATGCAATGAAGTGAAAAATCAAGTTCTTGACCAAGTTTTGGGTGTTGCAATAATGTATGGATAGGTGAAACTTGAAAGGGCATGAGAAATCCACTATATTGATGATCTTTTTTCTCAATATTTCATCACATGTCATAGTTACACCATGCAAATATGATGCAAGGGATAGAATCAGCTTCATACTTAACAATCTCAGGCCTTATGATAAGAATCAATCCAAAAGCTACATCAAACAAGCCAGGAACAATTAACATGAGAAAGCAATCAACTAAAATGTAGAGCAGAGTGGCAAAACATGCACTTGTAATGTAAATGTAGTGCTGTCAACTAACTTCCTCATTGAATCTTTTGACTCTTCATGTGTTTTTCATCCACCCACGCTCAACAAGGAAGGAATTGCAGACAAGTTAGGAGTTGAATTTTTGCTTGAAGAAGCTACCCTTTTCCCAGTAGTCTTGCCAAGAGCCCTTATTGGACTTGCAAATACCGAGCCCCAACTTTTGCTCCTCACATGTCTACTATTTCCCAGTGAGTTTGACTTCCCATTCACATTAGTAGCACCATCATGAACTGAGGATGCAGATGATGAAGATGAAGTTATCATGAATCCATTGAAAATCCTACCACATCTGACTCTTTCTTTGATACCCTCTTGGCCAATGTTTCCACCATTTTTATCAAGTGATTGTGCTTTTTGTTCCTTTCCTTCTCTCTGAGACTCCACTCTCAGGAGAGTGCAATCTCCAAAACCTGTTGATATCATCCCAAACAAGTCATTTGAAAAGCTCCTGCTCCCACAACCAACAGACCTGGATCTTGAAACCTTTCTATCAAATGAAGCCTCATCAGAGCTCTCATTTTCATCCACCATCACAAAGCCTTCACTTTTCTTCTCTTTTGATCTAAATGCACCACCAACACCCATGACAGAGGATGATCCCACCGTGCTACTCACAGTGCTTGGTGTGGCAGGTGTGAAGTTTGAATCTTTGAGATGCCGATCACTTCTCTTGGAAACAGCAGCAGAATGCTTGGATAAGTAAAGAAATGACCAGAAACCTCTTCTATGTGGGCTGTAGTCTTCTGCATAGTTTTCATCAACAAAATGCATACTTCTTCTTGGGGTTGTGGTGGACTTACTTCTCATGAAAAAACTAGTGGTGGAATCTGAATCTGAATCTTCAAACCTCGCTTCATTTTTCTTCTCCTTCTTCTTAACTAAAGGCAATCTTACTCTTTGCCTGCTCTGAGAGTTGGCATAGGAAGAAGCAAGATATGGGTCTTTAAGGGTCAAGCTGTTGCCGCCAAAATCAGATCTAAAAGAAGGAGAAGAGGAAGAAGAGGAGGAAGGGAAAACAGCCACTGGAAATGAGGAAGAAACAAGCTTTCCGAGTTTCTCTTGAAGGCAAAATGCACAGATCCCACCTGGGGTGCTGCTGCTTTTGTATGGATGATCTGTACATTGCATACCATCTTCCTCATGCACTACTTCCATCACCATTTCTAAAATAAAAAAGATCTTGGAAGCCCAGAAGCAAAGATTTCAATTTTGTAACAAGATTTCAACAAGACAAGCAGAGAAATTACTGCACAGTCCGAATTGAAACTCAGAGCTAGAGAGAGGGGAGGAGAGAGTGGTCAAATGCGGGAGTATTTTTAATGCAAAACTACAGCGTTTGAAGTGGGAGACGGCGAATGAACAGGGAGAGTCCCCAGGAGCACGTGGGAAGCAGAGAAGAAAACCACTTCTGCTTCATGTAATAATTTTGAGAAGGGAACAAGACAAGGCAGTAGCAGGAGTCAGGACTGGGGCTGACGAGAAATGATACAGCGCACAAGAAACCAATCTTGAGAATTTTATATATTTTAAAAAGTATTTTTAACTATCAGTTAACGTTTTTAACTTTTTTTTTTTTTTTTTTTATAGGTAATAAAAAAATTATTCAACCGAAAAATTATTTACACGAGAAGGTCATGTCTGCCTTTATCTGGCAGACACTCCAAATAATACACATGTTATCACGGAGGATAATACACGTCAAAACATAAACTCGGAGTATATACCCAGTCATTTAACGTGATCACAGTGGGTTTTTTTTTGTGCGCTGTCAGCCAGTGCCATGTATTGATTTTGATTTGTTCGGAGCAAGATAGTATATCAAAGGACGAGGGTACTGCAGCGTGCACTATCTTGTTCCTGGCTTTCCATATTGCCCAATTCGTTGCTAGCCATATGGACTTCCATAGCTCCTTCCCCTTGATCTGTGGTCTGAGCCCCATGTGAGATGTAAGATGCATCTCTATATTGTTTGGACCAACTGTGTGAAAACCCATCCACTCATAGATCAATGCCCACAGGTTGTATGAGACTTTACAAGAGCAGAGTAGGTGATCAACCGATTCGAGTTCGACCTTGCAGATTTTGCATAAGCTTTCTTCAGTGGTAAGGACTATTCCACGATGTATCAGATTGTCTGTAGTGGCAATGCGGCCCCTTAGGGCTCTCCAACAGAAAAGAACGACCTTTCGAGGAGACAGCCTGGTCCAGATGGAACCCAGAACCGGCGCAGGCTGGCTCAGCGGAAGGGTGTTCTGCAGTAGGATCTTGTAAGCCGATTTAGGTGTATATGTTCCTTGCGTTTCTCCAGACCATCTCCAAGAGTCTTCATGCTGTGATGGCGTAAATAGACTCATTATGTCAATTTCAAGATCACTTATAGTGGCCAGAAGGTACTGATGAGGCGCCTGGTTCCAATTAGAGCTTCTTAAGTGACCAGAATAGATGATCGACCACATGGAGTGCAGAGTGATCTCTTTGTCAGCCACCAGATTGTAAAGTTGGGGGAACTTGATGGATAGAGGGCCTGATCCTCTCCAGTTATCTCGCCAGAATCTTGTATTCTTGCCATCCCCTATAACCCGGGTGAGTCTAGAAGAGAACCACTGCGATGTTATTACTCCATGGAGGTCTTTCCACCAAGCTGTCGACCGGACAGAAGATGAGGGGATATTCCATTCTTCTGGACTTGCAGAGGGAGCTGAGTATTTAAATTTCAATATATCCAACCAGTTCCCCTGTTTCGCTATACGAATTCTCCAGCCCCACTTGGATAATAACGCCAGATTGAAGGCCTCAAGATTCAGAAAACCAAGTCCTCCCGCCTCCCTTGATTGGCATAAGTCGCTCCACTTTATCCAGGCTATGCCTTTCTTCTGCGAGAAGCATGAACTCCAGAGGAAGTTTCTACAGATTTGTGTCATTTCCTTGAGGATGGATTTAGGTGCTTTATACATTGAGAAATAGTACACAGGAATACTACACAAAACACCTTTGATTAAAGTCACCTTCCCTGCAAATGATAAAAACTTATTAGTCCAAAGAGAAAGTTTATTTCGCATTACCTCAATGACATTACTCCAGCTACTGCGACGGCGCGGATTGCATCCAATTTTAATTCCGAGATAGCTTAAGGAAATTGCCATCGTTGAACACCCCAGTAGATTAGCTAGATTCCTGTGCTGCGCAGCATCTATATTAATACATGAAAGACTACTCTTATGGAAGTTTATTCGCAAACCAGATATGAGTTCAAAGAGCCTGAGCGTTGCTTTCATCGCCATTATATTCTCACTGTTTGCCGGGCCGAAGAATAGAGTGTCATCCGCGTATAGTGAGTGAGTAAACATCTTATTTCCCACCCGAACACCCTTCAGCTTTCCTTTGTCAACAGCGCTTCGGATTAACAAGTTTAATCCCTCCGTGGCTATGGCAAATAAAAGAGAGGAGAGGGGGTCGCCTTGTCTCAAGCCTCGTTTGAAATCGAAAATACCGCATGGTGAACCATTAATAAGAATGCTTCCTGATGTCGTAGATATACAAGACCGAATCCATTTAATCCACTTCGCTGCGAAGCCCATTTTGTCCATCATGTGACATATAAAGTTCCAATTTACGGAGTCGAATGCCTTTGCAAAGTCTACTTTCAAGAGAGCTGTCGGATCTTTGCTTACTTTGGCATGGTGCAAGAGCTCGTTAGCAAGAAGGATACCGTCTTGAATGTGCCTCCCTTTGATGAATGCGATTTGTTCCGGGGAAACAAGCTTGGCAATGACCTGTCGCAGCCTGTGCGCCAGGATCTTGGCGAGTAGCTTGTATGCACTGCTTACTAAAGATATGGGTCGGAAATGTGCTAACTCAGTTGGAGACTTTACTTTAGGAGCCAAGACAATAGACGATGCATTCAGAGGTCGAAACAGAGTTCCAGTTCTGTGGAATTCCTTCAAGAATGCCATATAGGATAATTTCATAGTTTCCCAATTCTGCTGAAGGAAGGAGAATGTGATTTCGTCCGGACCGGGACTCTTAGATCCAGAGCATGACAATAGCGCCTTCATGATTTCTTCCTCCGTGAAGGCTGCTGTCAGCATTCTGTTTTCCTCCTCCGTAAGTGTATAGATGCACGGGGATAGATATTGCTGGTCTTGAGAAAACCTGCTCATTAAAGTGATTAGCAAAATAAGAATTAACACCCTGTTTTACCTCCTGAACATCCGTGCTCCATACTCCATTGAAATTCATTCCATGTATTGTATTTCTGTGTCTTCGGTGCTTCAGCGAGGCGTAAAAGAATGCTGTATTCTCGTCACCTTCAGAAATCCAACGCGATCTAGCCTTCTGTTGCATTAGTGAAGTGCGGCGCACTTTGATCTTTTTTAGCATACCTTTGGTTTCATTGCACCGCTGGACTTCCCCTGGAGTGAGAGATCTCTGTTCACATATAGCATCAAGACAATTTATTTGCTCCTGCAGTGCCTCGATGTCTCTCTCAATTCTGCCAAACACGACTTTGTTCCATTCCTGCAAAGCATATCGAAGGCATTTTATAGATGAATGTAATATAAAGCTTGATGTACCTTGAAAAGGCATTGATTGCCATGTCTCCTTGACGAAATTGAGGAAATTCGGATGCGAGTTCCAGCAGTTTAAGGTGTTGAAGCTTTTCGGACCCCAGTTTGACTCCTCCTTATGTAATACTATAGGACGATGATCACTGATGTCTCTTTCTAAAGCAGACTGAATGGAATCAGGCCACACTTCAATCCATCTATTTGTTAGTAAGAATCTATCGATTCTACTTGCTCGTGTCCCTTTGCCATCCAACCATGTATAACAGAATCTCTGAAGCGGTAAGTTCACCAGGTTGTTAGAAAGAATAAAGTGATTGAAAGACCTCATCTCAGCCGTGTCTTCACCCGAGTAATTAAATTTTTCTTCACCACCACGAACGGTGTTGAAATCCCCCACTAAGCATACAGCCGTGGATGGGGCATTCTGTAGTATCCGGGAGAACTGCTGCCATAAACTTCTGTTGAATGCGTGTCTACCCGAGCGTGCATAAGTGTTGATCAAGGTGATCGGTTCACTGTTAGCTATGCAGAGGCCCTCAAGGATTATAGCATTATCCAGAGGTGTTATTTGGTTAAATAGGAGTGTTTCCACGGACCACATTACTAGTAAACCACCTGAAGTACCAGAGGACGGACTGAATGTCCAATTAAATTTCGAATGGCCCCATAGCAGACTGGCTGAGAAGTAGTCGATCAGTTCTTTTTTGGTCTCTTGAAGACATAATATATCAATATCGTAGCGTCTTGATAGTCTTTTGATTGAGGTGGCCTTATTCGGATTACCCAATCCACACACATTGATTGATAGGATTTTCATTATACTGACTGAGCGGAGGTGTCGTTCTGTTCGCTGGATATTTCCATTCGATCCTTTGCCTCCAGATCTTCTGAACGAGATTTCGTTTGATTTTCTGATTCCACGGCGGACACACCGATTATCTTTCCGAAGTCCTAGATTCGCTCTGCCTCTTTTGATGCAGCAGATTTTTCTTTACAGTCGTTTCTTCGATCTATTTTGATCTTAATCGCCTGACCAGGAGAAGGACTGCTATTTACTTTTGTTGATGATGAGCTATCTTTCCTCTTTCGTAGGTTCATTTCATGTCTAATCTCCCCTGCATCGTATTTGTATACACGTGATTGTATGCTGTCATCCATTGGTGAACATAGAGCTTCTGGAGTTCCATCTGGTTTTGTTTTTATCTGATCCGCCACGAGGACGCCGTTATCTAACTCTGTTTGCTTTACCGAAGCTCCTGTGATATTTACCTCTTCCTCCATGACATCGGAGCAATTTCCTATCCCATGCGATTTTGTCGGCATTTTGTCCATATTTATCTGTGTAAGCTCAGCGGGATTATTGGCCATAACACTTGTTGTAGGGACTGAATTTGTTGCTTTCTTTGGACGCCAGATTTCCTCTCTGCGCTTTGTGTTTTCAACGTTCTTGTTGGCATTACTCCATCGAAACGAAGTATTATTTCGTAGCTCGGGGAACTCCGCATAGTCCTTTTGCAGACTTTGCGCAGACGGTATTCTCCATTGCCCCATTCTTGCATATTGTCTTTCCTCAGTTACACGAACTTTGAACCATTCGATTCCACTTACCACTTTGATGTGCTCATCGATCGTTCTTCCCACCTTTGTTCGAACAAGTACCCTCGCATATTGGAGATTGGTTCTGTCCTCCATTTCTTTATCGAGCTTCACGAATTCGCCCACCGTTTCTGCAATTTTCTGGAAGAGACCGGGACTCCATCCGTGAAGCGGAGTTCCTCTGATCTGCAGCCAAATTGCTCGACTTGTTTCGTAACGACCATGACGCCAAGGTCTTACTGATTCAAAGCCCAGACTATGAATCAGTTCAGGTTTTTTCACAAAATTTGGTCTGCAGATCCGTAGTAGGATATGTTAGAAGTAGCTCTCCACCTTCCACCATTAAAACTGAACCTTTTGTCAGATCCCAGACTTTTAACTGTGTCTGAACGGATTCAACTGTCGTGCTTGGTTGCGGGATGGCGAGTACGCTATTTGCCAACCAATCCATCTCCTTGCTGTCCAGATCGTACATTAGTGTTTTGCAGCTTCCTTCATTACGATCCAACTCGGCTAAGGAGGTCTTCTCGGTTTGAGCAGAATGCTTGAGAGGTTCGTCTGCTGAAGAGGTAGCATTTCCTATCGGAGAAACTGGTTTAATTAAGCTGACTGATAGCTTATAAGCTCCCAACCAAATCCCTTTTAGTTCCTTTTCCAGTGAGTGAGGATCTTTCCCACGAGTGAATCTTACAAATGCATAAGGACGCTGATTGGTCTTTAATGTCGGCATATAAGTGTCCGCTACTTCACCATATCCTGCAATGGCAGCCTTCACTTCCAATTTGGTTATCAGGGGAGGGAGGTTAGTGACATAGAAAGATATGGAGTTTTTTCTCAAATTTACTATGTGCGGAGATAAAGGAGGCCTCGACGCCGGATTAATTATTTTCTTCCTTCTTCTCACTTCATCCCAGCTTTGATGTGTCTCGGTCTCATCAAGATTATTATTGTAGACGCCTGTTGTCTCTGCAGGGACGTTCATCTCTGGGTTTTCAATGTTATTTATCTGGGCCGAAGAAGAAAGTGTATCTAGCTTCTTCCCAGACTTTGCCTCCGGACTTTCTGGATGTTGGCACGAGGGACGCACGTGTGTGGCTCTTTTCTTCGAGCTTTGTTCTTTAGCCGTTGTTCTTTCAACAGTCGAATCGGTATCACCAATAGTCGAGAAATCGTAGGCACACGCCGGATCTCCGCCAAGCTTCTCTGAAATACGCTCCAGCGCCGCCCGCGTGACCCGCCCAGCTTCTTTTTTCTTTCTGAGTCGCTTTGAGTGGGAGATCTTCCCCTTGAGTTTACGACCAGTTTCTGATTTGTCTCCAACTGGGGAGCACACGCCTTCTACCAGCTGGTTAAATGCCGGAAAAATACGATACTTGTCCGCTCTCTGGCTTGCTTCTAGATCTGTCTCCGATTGAGCTATTTCAGCCTCGGATTCCACATTTTCTATTTCTTCGTCAGCCCACAAAGGTGAGCATATTACCGTCGTCGGGACCTTCGTCGACTCTGTTGAGACACCCGACGGATCAGCGTCGCCTAGATTCAACGTATCACTTTCTTCCAGACATTTCTTTCCCACTACCGCGTCGCCAATTGAGGTTACCAGCAGATTATCACGCTTCACCCCACTACCAGGGTCCATGAGCATTTCGTCGACTTTCTCTTTCATCGCACTATCTTTTAGTGAAAACTAGGATGGATGAATATAATTTGGCCATGGAAGAAAGTACACAAGTTCTTTAAATAACTTGATTGCTCCATACTAGTGAGATCTTTCTCATAATGACCATGAGTTGCAGTGACACCATCATGACTTGAAAAGACTCAAACTACCTGGCTAGATAGAAACTACTCGAGTTGCTGGCATGCATCTCAAAACTTATTTATGGACTTTCTTATTAAAACCTTTCGGTTCGCCACTGTCCTTGATTAAAATTACGGTCCACTGGAAGGTAAATTATTTGTTTAATCTAGTGGTACACAACATCCTTGTACATTTTTCTCTATTTAACCGCATATCTCATGCGGGGTGCGGAAACATGTCGGACTATATGAATTCACCCACCCCACCAGATCAAATGATAGGACCTAGTTGTGCTTGACAGCACAGCCCATCGGTCTGGGTCTTGTTGATATCATGCAGGACCAGGAGATTACAAGTTGTTGATTTCTTGTATAAAATCGCTCAACCTAGTGTAAGAAGACCATACATCTTCAACTACACTTCTGGCCAATTTCTGGTAATACTTCTCCCTGCTCTTCATCTCCGCCGCTGAGCTACCCACCAAAATGCTCTGCACCACTATGGCCACCGCCTCCCCAGTCATGCCTTCGTTCGCCACCATCTGTTACAATACAGTCAACAAGATAAAGCCCTCGGCAGCCTCATCTTCATGCTGCAGAAATGGTCCTCAACTATATTAAAGGAACTCCTAGGCAGGGCTTATTTTTCTCCAGCGAAAATGATTTTAAACTTAAGGTATTTTGTGATTCGGATTTGGTTGCATGCCCATATACTAGACGTAGCGTCACAGGCTTCATTGTCTTTCTAGGGTCCTCTTTGATATGTTGGAAATCAAAGAAACGAGTCACTGTAAGCCCTTCATCTACTAAGGCTGAGTACCTATCTATGGCCACCGTTTGTTGTGAGTTAAAATGGCTCCCCGCGTTACACAAAGACTTCCACATTCACTCCACTTCACTTGCACTATTGTTTTGTGATAGCAAGTGACATTCATATTTATGCTAATCCTGTATCCTCGAGGTGAGCACGTGGCTCGAGAAACTATTCCTCAAGAAGGGCCTTAATTGGGCCTAATATTTGTATCAAAATTTTAGAGGCCTTTTACAGGCCCGGAACTATTTTTAGAAAATGTTCGGCCCTTTGTGGGCCTATTTTGTAATCTGGTCAATTTAATCGGCATCTGAAGGTAAGGACGCCCCTGCCATGTATCCGGCCAATTGGCTTTTTTGTTATCAATAAAATTCAATCATCCAAAAAAATAACTTGCTGATCTTCTCACCAAAAACCTCCGATATGATAAGTTTTAGGACTTGAAGTCCAAGCTCATTTTTCTCCATATATACTACCAAAGTTGAGGGGATGTTACAATATAGTCAACAACATTGAAATTTAGCTGATTTATAGGATTGTTTGTATTATAAGATACTAGAATATTGTCCGTGCCCTCAGGGCACGGGATTGCACAGTTCTGAGGGCTGAAGACGATAGTGGAAGGGTACAATTATCATAGTATA
>JAOWBN010203243.1:0-14570 GCA_028565015.1 Pinguicula moranensis | reverse complement strand
TCCAACGGCAATTTAGACCCATTTGAGGGTTAGTCAAGATCCTTTATTACATGCACATTGATTGCCATTAGGGCGCGATACATTTATCATATTCTTTTCATGTATAACTAACTATATCTGCAGGTCTATATGTTGGTGCGTTTGGCCCTTCTGGTACTGAGATAGTACAACTATGGCGTAAGTATGGCAACTGGACTATGAATGATGAGGACGAATATTCTTGTGTGGAGTTCTTTGATTATGTTGAGGCTGTCAAACTAACAGGGGATTTAAATGTTCCAGCTGGTCAGGTATATATCTTGTCTGCCGATTACATTCTCACTCTGCTATTCTTTTAGATTTCCTAACAATTCGGTGCTTCATATCATTTTAGGTCACTTTTCGAGCCAAAGTTGGAAAGGGTAATCGTCTTGCTAATTGAGGAGCATATCCACATGAACTAGGAGTTGTATGTCCCTTACCTGCAACATGACCTTTCGTTTCAATGCTTGCATGATTTATTGGTTATGCACCTTGGGGCTAGTCTCTTGATGATGAGTTTTCTCTTGGCCAACCCAAGCTCAGATGTGATGGTCCTTTGAGGCAAGATTTGATACTTTTCTTCCAGTTGCTTATAGTGATATTGCCTTTGATCGGGTTGCAAGTTACAAAGGTGAAGGACGAATAGCAGATTTTGGGTTCAAAAATCCAAAGTGGGTTGAGAGCGAGCTTCTTCAACTGAATAGCAAGGTAGCTTCGAATGCCTCAACAATTTGCTCACTCCCTAAAATGCACTTTATCTTTGTTTATATTATAGCACAAGCTTTCAAGGTTCTCGAATCGAGTTCTTCAACTGAATCACTTACATCATTGGCAGGGCTTGGGACCTCGGTTTCCTTTATCTTGTCCCTGAACAAAGTTTTCTTGTTCTCTTCACTCAGTCTGATATTACCAGAATGAGTCTTGCCAACAGAATTACTCCTCTACTCCCCTCATTTTGACACTATATACATCCCGGTTGGGAAAGATTCATATCTGGCGACTCGCAACCATTATATACGAACACTCGGCATTTGCGGCCGCTTTCTTATGATTATTCTACGTCAAATAGGATTTTGTTTCTTAAGATTTTTCACCTTGGATTTCGCTGCATCCGGGCCCGGCCCCCACCTTATATAATAAGGTTCTAGAAACTGTCGCATTCGAGACAGATGATTCTAGGAATCCGATCAACGGCCGTCACGATTATTCGCCGATCATCCTACTGCCAGTGGCAGAAAACTGACTCCTTACGGCCTTATGATTTTCGTGCTGCTTTTCCTCTTGCTTCCGCCAGAATGTGCTCAAGTTTCAATTCTTCATCTACGAGTAGTGTAGACATGTTTGTTGACATGCCTGTAGAGTTGACAACAGACACCATTGTTGACTCTTTTGCTACTCCATCATTTCAGCCTAGGCGGCCCAAGGTACTCAGGCTCCTCATAGACATAGTAGTTGTCTGGCCTCCCCTGCTCACGCTACACCATAGCCGAGCGGCATCGTTCTTTTGCAAAGATGAAGATAGGTTAGAATAATAGCATTTCTCATATACCTGATCTATGTAACCATCATTGTAGTCAGAAGAAATCAAGCAAGCAAGAAGCAATAAAAACAATACGTACATAATAAAAATAGTATGTTTCTTCATAGTTTTTTTTTTTTTTAATAAACCTCCTTAACAACTCCATAGTCTAAAGTATATCTTCATAATATCAGAGTCGTCCATCAAGGCTTAACAGCCACAATTCATGATCCTTGATCCTTCCTTCATCCTCTTTGCTTCTTAGCTCACAAAATTGCCTTTGTTCCTCATTCACAGCCAAATTCTCACAATATGGCCAATTCTTTTCTCACATCAGCTGCCCTATCTCTCTGCCTTTCTCTACTTAGTTCAGCATCTTAATTCTATCAACACACTGCCTACACCATGGATGTCCTAGACACAGACAGCTTCTTCCTCCTCCATCTCACTTTCATATGCAACATCTTAATTCTCTCAAAACCATGGATTGGTTGCCTATTTGGATGGTACTCTAGACACACCATCAGTCCAAGATACCACAGATCCTACCAAACCAAATTCGGAGCGTATCAAATGGCAAGTAATTGATCAACGTCTCTACTTTCTCCTCATATGATCCCTCACGGATGAGGCATACAAAGTGATTCTTAGCAAACCCGTGGTGTGTGGCTCGCTCTTGAACATGAATTTAGTCACTCGGGGCCATCCCATGAACTTGTTCTCCGAGACGAACTCCAGCGGCTCAGAAAGTGTTGAAAAGTTTGATAGTTGCAAAGTTTGACAATATTAGATCACGTTCACACACATTTGTATGATTCTGTTCACACGTGATGTATGCCTATTTATAGGCGTGTAATTCCTTCAGTTGAAAAGAACAATACAACAGTTTCTCTCTATTTTCAATATGGTATCAGAGTAATAAAATCCGCCGCCGGCCACCACCACAAAAAACACCAACAGAATTGCCTCACCCTCCTCGTCACGCTGGTACAAGCCATTGTTTGAAATACGACAGAAATCTAGCTAGATTTGACATTTTTCGCCACAATTTTTGGACCTTTTTCGGCAATTTTTGCTGTCGTCCGGCCTCGTCTACTTTAGCAAACACTACCAGTGGATTCACGCCGTCAAGCTTGTCCCGAGAGACTAGTCCACGCACCTCGCGACTGCCACGCACCACCGCCGCCACCCGGAACGCAGAATCTTCAGTTTGCTCTCCTCTACACACCGATGCTATTGCTTCGTTGATATGCATTGTGGATTGTTATTTATATGTAATTTTGCGCTGTTTGGAACTCGTACTTTATCGATTGAATTGATATTTTATGCCTGATGCGCCACTTTGAGTTCAGAGGCGTGAATAGTGAGATGTGTGGAAGATTGGAGTTTACCTTTTTGGATTATTGATTGAGGTTGTGCTTGGAGTTGCTTGCGATGGAAAAAAGAAATACTAGTGAGAAAGCAGGGTTAGAGGTATTAAGTGTGCTCAACTCTGAGACCCTGAAAGCTTTGATTGGTTTGGTTCAGGGTATGGGTACGTCTTCTTCTGTGGGGCAACCTAAATTCGATCCTCCACCTATCGCCTTGAAACTTGATGGCCAGGCAACCTACTGTAACTGGGCTCTACGGGTTGAAAGGGCCTTAGAGAGTAAGGAATTACGAGGCTTTCTGGAAGAGAAAGAGTGTAGTGATACTACAAACACTTCCAAATGGAAGGCCATACAGGCTACTTTATGTGTGTGGCTACTTAACTCAATGACTCCTGATATTTCCTCCTCCGTGGAGAATCTCAAGGTTGTCAGGGACATATGAGTACGATTAAAGAAAGATTATTCTGGCACTGAGAATCAATTGAGAATTTGATTACAGATAGATACCGAGACTCAGAGGAGCATACCTATGCAGGAGTACACTATTTGTCTGCGACGACTATGGACATCTTTGGAACACTATCAGCCCCTAGCAGGTTGTTCTACTGACTGCCCCAGTCGAAAGGTTTGGGAAGAAGAGAAGACGATGAAATTTCTGAAATATGTGGACCCGATCTATCATACACGGCGATCGATCTTGCTGGGTTAGCAGACTATTCCCCTTCAGAGTGAAGCTATTGCTGCGATGTTATAGGAGGAGACCCGACTCCAACTACATGAGACTGAGCCCACCGTAGGATCAGGAGCTAAAGTTTTAGTCATTGCTAGTCGCCCACTAACTGAGACTCGCAGTTGTTATCAGTGTGGTGAGCCTGGACACTTGATGGAGTCTTGTCCCCAGGCGAAGAGAGATCGAGACTCTGGATGGAGGGGACGTGGTAGAGGCAGTCGTGGTCGAGGAGGTCAAAGAGGTGGAGCGAGGAGTGGAGGACGTGGGGGTTAACGTACCAACCTAACTGTGGATAGTGAAGAGAATGAGCTCGGAAGAGTAGACCACTATCCACTCACCATACCAGATGCATCTGGTAATATCGCTCATGTTGCTGTACACTCAACTGTGCAAGGTACGTCTGATTCCCATTGCACTTGCATCCTTTCCCCCTGCTGGCTCTTCTGATTGGATTTGTGACTCTGGAGCATCCACACACGTGACCGGTTCTTCTAAGGAATTCAGCACCTATACTTCCTTAGAAGTCCTGTCTAGTGTTAAAACTGTTGATGGCACTGATATGCCAGTAGTTGGGAAGGGTACAGTGCGATGCACTGACACTCTGACGCTATCCAAAGTTTTGCATGCCCCTTCTTTCCCAGTTAACCTTCTCTCCATCAGTGCTATTCTTCTTAACTTAAATTGTCGTGTTGTTTTTTATATTTCACTGGTGATCTTCCAGGAAAAGGGGTTCGATCGGATTCTTGGGACTGGAAGATGGCGTGATGGATTATGGTACCTGGATAGAAAGGCATTGACTTTGCCCTTTCATCGATGATAGAGAAATCTGAGAGAGAAAAGAGGATCATGGCAAACCTGCTGCTTTACCATAGATGCTTAGGTCACCCCTCTTTCTCTATTATGAGTTGTTTGTATTCCCTTTCCTTTGCGAAAATTAATAAGGACATGCTAGTATGTGACACCTGTGAGCTTGGTAAGCATACCAAAAGCTCTTATATTAGCTTTGGCCGTAGGCGTTCTAAGTAAGTCGTGACAAATGATATTTCTCCTAAACTACAATCAAAACCCTAACAAGTTACAATAAACTCTAAAATTTAAACCTTAAAGCACAAACTATATTAAACTTGTAAAAGCTTAAAAACTATATTAAATTTGTTAACCCGTAAATTGTAAAAGCTTATAAACTTTTAAATTTGTTTTAATTTCTACCTTTGTAACTTTAACTTATATAACTATATATGTTTACTACTTTATTTGGTAGGATACTAGTATATAAATATAATTTATATGAATTTTTTAAATTTTATAAAATTATAAATTTCAAGCTTATTACTTACTCTAAAGGAGTAAAGAAAAAGTTAAACAGTTAAACTTATAAATTTATAAATTTAACCTAAAGTACTTTACTTATAACTTATATAGTTTTTTCATAATTTTATAAAACATAAATTAAAATTTTTACTATAGACTTATAACAAAATAAATTAATATAAACTTATAAAATATATTATATAACTTATTACTTATCATAAATATTATAAACCTTATATAATAAAACGTATAAACTCATAATTTACATTATTTGTATATCATTTTATAAACATATTAAACTTTTCATAAACATATTCAGTGTTGACATTGCATTTTCAGCATCGTAAAACAACAAAAATTAAAAAAAGGAATTCGGTTTTTTGTTATACTGAATAAACCAAACCAAATACCGAAATATCGATTTAGGCGGTAAATCAGTATTTCGGTTCGGAATCGATTTGATTTTTAGGGTCGTGCTTGTAGCTCGGCAATAGAGTCGTGCTAATAACGCTTCTCTTGTAGTACTATCAGATATTGCCTACGAGACATACATCTTTCTCTTTTGATTTTTATAAATCCATAGTTAGCTTCAATAAATAAGTAAAAGTAAGAAATAAACAAAGTCAAACTCATAATAAAGTAACGATTACATAATAAATAAGGCATAACATTGAGAACAAAAGACTTAGATATTTTCACCACCATTCATAGGATTGGGGTGAAAAAGAAAATCAGCAATATCTAAATGTGTCACATCAAACTTTTCACGGAGAAAATCATCTTGAACAAAATTCATCTCTACATTCAGCATTGAATTTTGAAAAAGTTTGTCTCCGCATCCTTTCCTGTAATTTTTGAAACTTGATAAAGTTTTACAATGTGCTTTGGCATACGATAGGTACGTGATCAATGATTGCTCATCCCACATCGATGACAAACATTTTCTATATTCATGTTGCCTTGAGATTCTTTGTTGCGACCTTGCAATTTTTTACTGTTCTCACACTTCTAGTAGTTATTTGTATTATTGGGATTATTGTGACGAGAGTAAGGACGATTTCCCTAATTTACATGAACGACCACGATGAGGGCCTTGGTTATATGTATTCGCATTCACTCCCGGGAATGGAGCAGAACGACTGGGGCGTGATTGATGATTTTTCATCAGTAACTCGTTATTTTGTTTAACCACAGGAATACATGAAATCAGTTCGTAGTACTTCTTAAAACCATTTTCGTGATATTGGTGTTGTAGGAGCATATTAGTGACATGAAAAGTAGATAATGTTTTTGATAGCATGTCTTCATCGGTAATCTTATCACTACATAACTTCAATTGAAAAGTGATTTTGAACATAGCAAAATTATATTCACTTACAGATTTAATATTTTGTAAGCGTAAATAAAACTAATCATAACGAATTTTTGGAAGTATCACCATTTTTTATGTATCATATCTTTGAGATTTTTTCAAAGATCTACAGGATCTTTTACAGTAAGATATTTTGTTTTGAAATCCTCATCAATACGTTGACGAATAAATATCATGACTTTTCCCTTATCTTGTTGAGATGTTTTATTTGCATCTTTATTGTATCTCCGAGACCCATATAATCTAGATGAATTTTCATATCAAGAATCCATGACAAACAATTTTTTTCGGTGATGTCAAGACCAATAAATTCAAGTTTGAAAAGATTAGGCATTATAATACTAGTTGAATAACTTTACCTCGTGCTTCTAGCTCGGTAATAGAGTCGTGCTAATAACGTGTTGTGAAAATAGTGATAATAACAATATAATGAATATAAAGGATAATAAATATTCGAAAGATTACTTCTCTTCCACAAAAGAATAATTCTACACTTATTCTCACTACAATTTCTCTCAATATTTTTGTACAATCTTTCATCCCATGGTAAAGTCTTATTTATAGGAAATTGAGGGTTGAGATGTTGGCGTCTCCTTTTCCCAAAAACTCATGCATCATCATATTGCATGTTAAATTATACATCCTTGTGTTGACAAGCACCATCATACTTATCATGCTCAATCCATGCATATTCTTCTTATATTGACAAATTTCAAAGATATATGTTGATTTAATCATTCTCAACATTATTTAATTTTTAAAAAATCAGAACAAAAAAATAGGATCGACTCAGTTACCAAGCCTAAATATTAGGCCCGCACCGCATGGCCTGCTTACCGTGCCGTGCGAGAACTATTTTTGGCCTAGGCGACATCTATAGGCCCACTCCCTAGCTCGGCAATATATATTACGCATTTATGCAATATACAATTTCATAGCACATTTTGCTGATTAAAATATGTAATTAAGAAAACGAAAAATGAAAGAACCTGGTTATGCTTTGTTCATTCTTGCGTACAGTACAGACCACAATAATTTTATTAGTCTTTCGCTCGGAAAGGATAAGAGCGAGGGTGTTACTTGGGTAGGAAGAGGTAATCTGGAAATGGTGGCCAGCGGTTCCCTTCAAACTCGTTTGATTTCCTCATTTGTTGGGGATGGCCTCTTTCTTACCGCTAATTCTCCCAATTCGCTCCATCGTCTCTTCAATTTCGCGCCAGGTTAGTTTATCAAGTAGTGATGATTTTATGTTCAATTTCTTATTATGAATTGTATAGAATTTGGAATTTTTCTGTTCTGTTATACTCGCATGTAATCTAATTTGCTCCTGAATTGGATGGAAGGAGCCAAATTGATTTTGGCGTGGAAGAAGATTGGAAATTCACTTATGTTAAAATTGATTTGGCATTTAATGGCCTGTTTATGATTTAGATATCATGTTGTTTTGAAAAAGAAAATGGCCGAAATGTAGTGAAAACAATTGCAAGCTCTTGATAGAGAACGCGGGAAGTGTTTTTGGCAAAAGTTGATTACTACTTCTTCATGAGCGTTTTTTGCAGTTCATAATTAGAGAAGTAAAGCGTCTACTTGACTTATAAAATACGCCTAGATGGCCTTTTACTTGTTTTACGTCATAAGCTGTTGTAGACATTGTCTAAAGCAGTACCTAACTTTTCTAAGAAACTTGCTAACTTCTACTTCCATGCCACGCACCAATTCGCCTCCACGAGGAGTGGCTGTCTCTTCAGTGAAAAACTATCTTTTGTTTGTAGAATATGCTAAATGAATCTGATCTAGTGGTTGCCCGCTTGAATAATGAGAGATTGTTGCTGCTCCATGGCATCAGGAGATTAGAAGTGGGTAGCTTATGGAAAATTATCTTGTCTGAGCATCAATACTTACTAATGCAGCTTATCTGCCAGATTGACTTTGCAGATGTAAAAAGCGCAGTTGCTTGAAACTCATTTCTCTGGATTTATTTGTTTACCTGATCAAGTTTCTAAACAGGAAGACGCCATGTCTCAATGCAAATGTCGAGGGCACTTTCTGAATTAGCCAATTTATTATTTAACAGAAGGTATACTTTCCCTCTCTCTTGAGATTTGTATCTCTCCTTCTTCTTCAGTTATGATTGGGTGTTGAATCAAGACACGGAGATCATCTCTATATTCCATCTTCTCTCTCTGCTTTGATTTTGGTTTTAATGATATTCTGTTTTGCTTTCTCTAATTCTCCTCAGAGAAGAATCGGCGAGGAAACGTTTGACTCCTGGGAAAGTGTCTTCTACTCGGCCAGTACCTATTCACATACAAAGGCCTCCATATGTCGGATCTAAGAAGCCACCTGGAATTGCAAGCGGCCCTGAAATACATGATCAGAAGGGATTAGAGTGCATGAGAGCTTCAGGAAAGCTTGCTGCACAGGTTCTTCAGTATGCTGGAACTTTAGTAAAGGTGGATCTCTGATTACATTTTTCATCTCTATACATGTGTACACCCTGCATGTACTCATTCCCGAATGAGTTGATTTAGCTTTGTGCCGGACTCGAGTTTTGATTGCATCTTGCTTATCTTGGCAGCCAGGCATCACAACAGATGAAATTGACCTGGCAGTTCATCAAATGATTGTAGAAAATGGAGCATATCCATCGCCTCTTGGTTATGGCGGTTTCCCAAAGAGTGTATGCACATCAGTGAATGAGTGTATTTGTCATGGAATTCCTGATTCCCGGGCCCTTGAGGTTTGTCATACTTAGATCTCTTATTTTGTGCTTTTGATAATTTGCAACGTTAAGATCTCTGGACTTCGGTTTTGCAGGATGGTGATATTGTCAACATTGACGTTACAGTTTATCTTAATGTAAGCGATTTATTTTCCCCGAGTACATGATTTTTGAAGCCATTATCGGTATTTGACGAGTCTCATGCTATATGATATGTGTGGATTATCTTATAAACAGTCCTTTGGTTTCTTAAGTTAAATTTTGCTCATGCATTATATTGACTTTTATAACAAGGTGATGATATGTACTGTAATTCTTGCTACTGGCATTTACATGTTCAACTTATTGCCTGATTTTTTCAGGTTTAATGTTCCTTCATATTTACTTTGTAAGCCCTTGTAACACACAGGGTTATCATGGGGACACATCAGCCACATTTTTTGTCGGAGAGGTTAACCAGGAAGCCAGAAACTTAGTAAAGGTATGGCTCCGTCACAGTTGCACTTGTATATGTATTCTATCCTTCGCATCAGAATGATAGATGTAATCAATTCTTGTTATGGGGTGTCCCCAAGTCGCCTGTGAAGTTTATTGGTGAATTTTAGAAGTTCTTTCTCGAGATTTCTTTGCCTTGCTTTAGGTCACCAGAGAATGTCTCGATAAAGCAATATCAATATGTGCACCAGGAGTGGAATTTAACAAAATTGGCATGACAATACAGTAAGACGTCTGTTAAACCTCATTTCGCGTTCCCTTTTGTATATACAACCATTCAATAAAAGTTCATTCCAGATCCAGACCATCTGGAGTATGAAGGCCGCAAAAAAGTATAATTCAAGTGTCAGACTCGGTTTCAATATATTCTTCTGAGAGTAATTTACTTCTGCTCAGAATTTATCCTTGGCATTAATGTCTCGCTAAAGTGACCATGCAGATAAATACCATTACGGTGTTGTGCAGCAGTTCGTCGGCCATGGAGTTGGACGGGTCTTCCATAGTGATCCAGTGATTCTTCATTACAGTAATGCTACTCGCCATATACTCTTTTTTTTTTTGATAGGAACTCGCCATATACTTAACCTGAACTCAATTCTTTTCTACGTCCAGTCATTGGTTTTCCTCAAGCTGCCACCCCCACCCCGATGATTTCACTTATCACTAACGTATGAATGCTTTTTATTCCTCTAGGGAACAATGGGCGTGGCAAAATGGTACTCAATCAAACTTTCACCATCGGTATGACTATTCATCTCTCTTAACATTACTTGTTCTCTGCGCCAATGGTTGACGTATGACTTAGCTTCACACTTCTTAAGAGCTTTGTAAAATAGTTTCTGGCTTAAAATAAAGCTTAAGTTCATTTGTTTCTGCTAATCTAAGACACTGGATGCTTATCAGATGGGGGCTCATCTTCATCCTCCATTTTCCTTGTGCAGAGCCAATGTTGACAATGGGCAGCATTAACCCAATAATGTGGGATGATAACTGGACTGTGGTTACGGAGGACGGCAGCCTCTCTGCTCAGTTTGAGCATACCATTTTAATAACCAAGGATGGGTCTGAGATACTAACCCGATGTTAACCAGGGTTAGTTGAATCCCCATTTAGAATGATATACTCATTAGCCGGAATGAATACCAATTTGTTCTTTTTTTTTTTTTTTAAATTTACCAATTTTTTCTGTTGTATCATGGCCTCGGTTTGATTTGATGAAAAACATTACTGCTAGAGGAGTTTTAATTAAGATACCAATTGCTAGAAATTAATTGATAATATCCTATAATTATATACCGGCGTGGAGCCAAGATTGCGGCTTGGAGGTGACGCACTCATATCTAGGGATAAAGGGTATGAGGTTATACTAAAATTTAAAAAAAAATGATACTGTAAAAGTTTTGTGGGAGTCATGCATATCTAAGGGTAGACATGGGTGGTTTGGATGTCGGTTACTGAATCGTCGATTTTTTGTCGGTTGTCGATTTTAAAAATGCAAACTTTAACTTTAACCTTGAATATTTGGTTTTACCTGGTCCGGTTTTCTCTGGTTGGCGGTTTTGGTTTAGGTCGATTTCATGACGGTTCAGATACGATTTAAATCTGGTTCAAACCTTCGGCGTAACCGAGTTTTTTTTAGAACTTTTTTAAAGGAAAATTTTGTTTCTTTCATTTTTTTAGAAACAATTATTTTCTTATACTTGTCATATAAATTTATAAAAATTATATATATATATATTTTAAGTTTCATAAATGAATAAATTTATATATATTAAATATATTAATATATAAATATTATATATATATACAATAATTATTTTTTTTTGAAAGGATTATATGGTTTGAAATAATCACCTTGGGCATGGTTCAGACAATTTACCGCAGCTATGAAAAATATGAATATAAGTAGAGTAATTCTGATCACACTCTATTCATAACGAAGAAGGGGGAGTTAATGACCTATCTTATTATCTACGTTGATGACATAACTATCAAAGTGAGCGATATAGATGAGATAGTTCAACTTCGAAAGAATCATTTCAAGATGAATGACCTAGGAGAACTGAACTATTTTCTGAGCATTGAAGTTCAGAGCAGATCAAGGGATATTTATCTTACAGAAAAAATATATACTTGATCTTCTAGCTGAGACAGGATAGTTGGATTGCAAGCCAGTAGATACGCAAGCCATGATGAATCATAAGCACAGATGATTAACGGGGCACCCTCGGCAGACAGAGAATGATATCAATATTTATTCGGGAAGTTGATATATCTGGCCCCACACTCAACCCAATATTGCTTACGCAGTAGGGGTTATCAGCCAATTTATGCACAACCCCCAAATTGAACATATGGAGGCGGCACTGAGGATTGTACGGTACTTGAAGGGATCACTAGGGAGACAAATTTATTTCAAAAGGAACGATCACTTAGAGATTTAGGGGTACACTAATGTTGATTAGGCAGATAACCCATTAGACAAAAAATCCACCGCCGGCTACTTCATGTTGGTGAGTGGGAATTGAGCAACTTGGAAATACAAAAAAAAAGTTGTTGCTCTTTCAAGTGCAGAGGCCGAGTTCCGAGGTATAGCCATGAGTCTAGCTGAAATACTATGGCTCAGGAAATTACTGGTCGAGATAGGCCAACCCATATTGAAACATGTATGCTAAAATGTGATAGCCGAGCTACAATCAGTATCTTAGAGAATCTAGTCCAATAAGATCGAACCAACATGTGGAGGAAGAGCGACACTTCATCTAAGAAAAGATAGAAGGAGGAGTCACAATCTCCTATTTGTTCGTTTAGAATATCAACTAGCCGACATCTTGAGGTCCTAGGATCGATACTCAGAGAAAAGATTCTCTAGAATTAGGTCTAACAAAAAAAACTAGATGGCATTTTGACCAATACAGTATCTAGTCAATCATTCTTCAAAGTTTTGAACGAGTTAGAAATTGAAGACCTTATAATCTAACTCAAGAGTAATGTTAAAATAGGAAAATTGATAAGGCAAGATTTTGGTGAATATTGATTCTTTCCTTATCACCAAGTAAACTAAACCAAATCAAACCAAACATACCCAGTAAATTCCGCTCGTAGATAGGGTTTGTGGAGGGTAAGATGTACGCAGTCATATCCCTATCCCAAAAGAGATAAAGAAAATGTTTCCATAGAGACCCACAACTCGAAGAATCTTAAAAGAAGAAAAGAGAAGAAGAAAATAAGAAAGAAAAGAAAAATCGAAAAAAGAATGCAAAGAAATAAGAAATAAAAGTAAATACATTAAAGAAATATAGGTACTGATAAAATAAATAAATACAACATAAGAAGACACATAGATAGATCAATAAATGTGGTGATATCGCCTCTTTAGTCTACCCTAACTACCACAACTCACCCACGATCAAGTATAGACCTATGTATCTCTAATCGTAATCTGGCGTCTCCAACTTGTCCTATCAGAGGTCATGTCCTCACTGCCAAGTCTAATTGAATCTGTTCCTCCCACGCCTTCCTTCAATTTGGAACCCTTCAACTCGCCTAACAGACTCATTGACACGTTTTTTGTGTACATGTCCAAATCATCGCAATTGTCCCTCCCTCAATTTATCACTGATAGATGTGATCTCCAACTTACCCCTAAAAACTACATTCGTGATTTTATCTAGTCGCGTGCAACCACACATCCATCTCAGCATTCTCATCTCTGCCACTTCAAACTTCCGCACCAACAACAATCTCATAGTACAACACTCTGACCCATACAACATGACCGGTCTTATAGCTGTCCTATAGAATTTTCCATTCAACTTTAGAGGGAATTTTTTGTCGCATACCACTCTGGTAGCCGATCTTCATTTCAACCATCCAGCCTTAATGCGGTGCACAACATTACCTTCAACACCCCCATCCATTTGTATGATAGAACCTAAATACTTGAAACTATCCTTTTGGGGGAGTACTTGGTTTGCAATCATAACTTCCGTTCCACCTTCCTCTGCCTCATCAGCATGCACTCCATATACTCAGTCTTCGAGCGACTTAAATGTACATAATCACAAACTAATCGATCAATACAAAATTAGTAAGAAAAATCTTATAAAGGTCACTTATTCGCAAACAACATTGTCCCACGGGTACAACAGGTTGAAGGTGCAACAAAAACCCGTGGTTTGCACAAATCTCGACCTTACCCGTCAAGTTGCGCAAATACCCCCTTACCCGTTGGTTGAGCGGTGGATTCATTGAGTTCCTGCAGCCGCTCAAAATAGTGCCCAATCTGAAAATTTTGGGTTGCGACGGCGAGAGATGTTGCTGTCTGCGGGAGGATGTACAACCTGCAATAAAAACTAAAAACCAGAAAAACACTACCAAGATGTTGTTGTCCGCGTGATAGAAATTGCCCCGACCACCGCCGTGAGGAGACCTCCCACAAATCTCACAAATCTGGTGGAGATCGTGAGGAATCGTGGATCGTGGGACTTATTGCTTTTCCACGCCCCTTTGAGACCCCAAAAAGTGGACAATTTTTGCACCCAAAATGCCTTGCGACGGCTGGGAGGTCTCGCAAAGGCCATATAACCGGGAAAATCGGAAAATCGTGGATGAGTTGTGTCCGAAAGGTCAGAAAACCGAAAAGCAGAGGGGGCCTCGCGAAGAGAATCATGAAAAATCGTGTAAAAAATCGCAAAGATGAGAGAGGGCGGAGAGTTTCGTGAGGAGAGAGTTACTTATAACCAAATGTCTTCCCTTATCTATGCCTAAACCTTGTCTATAAGATGTAAACATAATTTGATCAAACCATATACGAAAATAATGAGATTCAATCATATTCAAGGTCCCTAAATTGACATTATACTAAAAATGTTTTAAAAGAAAATTTGTAATGTCAAAAGAAATTTTTGGGGGTGAGGGTAGGAGGCGATTGCCCCGTTCGAGTCTGCATTTCGAAAATGATTTACATCACCGGTCATTTCGCACCGAAAAGACACCGCAGGGTGCGAAATGACCGATATGCCCCTGTG
>JAOWBN010203242.1:0-26658 GCA_028565015.1 Pinguicula moranensis | reverse complement strand
AACTCTTCATTTTTTCAAAAAAAGTTCTTATAATCCAATTATAAGCATAAGAGGGTCTGCGCAAAACACCCCCATATATCCTCCGATTTGTATAGGACTAATTTTCAGAATCCTTTTAGCTAGTATGTTTTTTCCAATGGTACATTTACTAAGGCACAGTTTTTTGGTCTTCTGTCCTAACTTCTTAACGAATTGCTTAGATATAAAAGAGTGAGTGGCCCCACAATCAAACATGGCGTAAGCAAGGTTATATAAATAAACATTTCCTACGACACGTTTCAAGGTTACCAGCCTATTCTCGGGTTATTGAAAATACTCGGGCCTTTCCCATCATTCCCATTTTTTCCCCATCTACATAGTCTTATAACCTTTATGTCCTACTGGTGGGTTGGAGGGGAAGAATTCTCGTTCGTATCCTAATTGTCCGCACCTGTAACACATCTTCTTCAACCATACACATTCCCCACAGTGTTGATGACCACATGTCTCGCAAACGGGAGCCATTGCATCCTGACTCATTCCCGGTTGGGCAGGTTCGTTAGTCATGTTGCCCATCATGATGAATTTGCGACCCCATGTAGGTGAGACCTTGTTTTTTCGTCCTGGGTTGTTTCCTCTCCGCTTCCATCTCTCAATTCCAATTCTGCCTCTACCTTGATAGCGACATCCAATAGTAGATAAAAATCATTTGTCGTTACTTCTGCAAGGGCGATCCTGATCCGACTATGTAGTGCTTGTCTAAATCGGTGACTCTTAAGTCTTAAGTATCAGGTTACTCATAATCAGATGAGAATATTTTCTCAAAGAGTGGAACCTCGCGTTGAATTGCATCACCTTCTCGCCTGGAAGTTCTTTCTAAGCATTGAATGCCACCATCCGAGTCATCTGCCACATTGGTGGTATAAAGTAGTGGAGGTACGCCTCCTTAAACCTTGCCTAGGGTATTACATTTGCTTCCTCGCTCATGATAAGGAACACCCCATTCCACCACTTCGTGGTATTCCCTTCGAAGAAGGAGGTGGCCACCTCTACCTTGAGTGAGTCTGGTATTTCTGTCAGCTTCAAATTCTTCTCCACTTCCTCAATTCATTTCTTGGCTAGCTATGGTTCTTGTCCTCCTTCGAAGAATGTCATCCTTAACTTTTGTGCGTTTGCATATAAAGTTTTCAAGATATTAATGGTCGTGAGGATTTGGGAACCCGGATTTGTTGCAGTCATTGATGAGGTGGCTTTATGCTCTTGGGCACTCAGGGCCCCACCGACAGGTGGTGCCATTGTTGGTACAGAATCTGCCGTTGGGGGCGCAGAGTCTGTTGTCGTACCAAAACCACTATTCCTTGGTTAATGGTAGCAGCCAGAGTGGTTAGTACTCGCATGTTGTCTTTTGGTCTTACTCTAGCTAGCTACTTCAATAGGTGCCTGGGGTGGCTCTATCGTCCCTTCCTGGTCCGTTTATTTGATCATATGAAAAGGGTAAGATATTTCACATTGCCGTCATTTTTCGGTAATGTAATGTGCCTGTTTCCACAATGATTATTTAGAGGTGAAATTCCTTATGGAATCAGATTCAACATAAGTTTCATTGACACGTTCACAAGAACACAAAATGCCCTAAAGGATTCATAACATAGTCAAGAAGTAATTCAAGTTCATCTCTAGACATTCCACCCATCACTCTTCCATTGGTGGTGAAGAGTCCAAATGTTGGTGTTGTGCCGGAGGGCCAATCACTTTAGGACCAATTGTATCAACACTTTTATACCAAAGCATATTGATTTTTAGCATTCTTCATTATTCGTTTTATTTATTGCTTTTAATGCATGATGAATAGTAAAGCCCATGTATTGATAACTTAGAGTGACTCACAAAAAGTTGTGATGATGAGACCACTCTAATAAAGTTATCAATATTAAATATCCCTAACCATAGTATTAGTGAGATAAGGCAACACTAATACAGTAGGTTAGTATGCTCTACATCACTTGTTTTATGAACAAAGTTGTTAATCTCAACAACTATGGTGTAGAGACACCTAAGTTAGAACATGGATGCTTGTAGTTGACAAGTACATCCAATTGATCCGATTAGAGATATCCCATATTGTCAATGGTGAATTATCCAAGGATTAGTAGGTGTAAGTGATCCTTAAACTTGACATCACTACAGAATCTTGAGTATGGAGTGTTACTCTTTGATTCAATTAGGATTTACACCGTAAATGGATAATAATTGATAGTTTTAGGAATGATATGAAGTACGGAAGGATTGTGTGTGATTAATAAAGGATTCACCACTCTTGAACAGCTAGGAGAGATAACCCTATGGCCATTGGTAAGAAATCGAGAGGCCTTTGCAAAGTACGAGTTTGATTAGAAAAGAGTTTCTAATTAATAGTAAAAAATCATGATTTCCAGTACAAGAAATTTAAACCGTATATCAAAGAGGATGATAAATAACCTCTATATCTTAGATTGGGATATGATCAAGGTGAAGGGATAAGAATTGCATGGGAAATAGTTCTTGAAATGATAGTCCCATTATATAACCATTCTCAATACTTGGGTAACCATGACATGTTAGATGTCACTCATGGTCTATGAACATGAATTCCAGATTAATTAATTAAAGAATTTAATTCATTAACCATAATATAATCATCTTAATTTATGGTCCATTGCTAAGCTATTAAAAACCTATAGGGTCGCATACATTAACGCCAAACTCTTGAGGGGCTGAAATTGAATAAAGGATGAGTTTGGGGGCCAAATTGAAGTATTTGATACTCCAATGACTCAAATGTAATTATGGAGTCACAAAAATTATTATCTAAATTTTGTGGGATGGATAATATTACATCAAAACCTCACATTGGTGGGTTCTAAGTTGGAATGCACCAAAGAGTTGGTGGAATGTTAATATACTTCATATATTAGATATATCAAGTTGGCCATTTTCTTCCAATTGAAATTTTGTGCATAGGATGCATATCCAATGAGATTACATGCAATGAGGTGTTCATATACAAATAATTGTATATAAAGGTTGAGTGGAAGAGTTCTACAAAATCATGGAACAAAACCATTGGTAGTTCAAAATCATGTATACATGTATGACCATGATTAAAAGTCAATCAACTAACATGGACATGTGTTTGCATCTTAAGGCCATAGCTAACTTCATAAATACCTTGATACATTCATATGTGAGGAAGTTTATGTATTTGTTGGTCTTGATCGAAGAAAAGAGATATTCTCATTCTCTCTCTCTATACCTGAAAGCTTCATTAGGTGAAGGGGTGAATGATTTTGATATTGTTTCTAATCTTCTTGAACCACAAGTGAAGACCTAGCACTCTGCATACATACATATATTGTTACACAATAATTTGTATAAGCATCCAAGAGTTGTGATGTGGACTTCAATAGAGGGTGGTCACTTGATGATGTAGGACGATCCGAGACTAATGATGATGCTGAGCTGTCAGATACTACCTTGATGGCACTGAAATACCAAGATGTGGTAGATCAACACAAAATTAGGAAGTAATGGTGACATTTTCCTTATTGAGGAATGCTTCAACATTTTGGCCATAACTTTGACTAAGATTATCAGAATCGCGCATAGGAACCCAATTCAGAAACATATTTTCGGCACACATGCAATCCACATTGAGCATCATGTACATTAACTCCCGACCCCAAATTTTAGTTATTTTTTACTATTTTTGGTAATAAATTATCTGTCAATTAGAAAAGCCATTTAAATTCGATTTAGGTCAGATTTCTGGCAGATTGCTTAGTTTATTTCGTATTTTGATTAGGAGTGAATTTTTTTTTGAGATTTTATTATTTTTGAAAAAATGCGGATATTCTCAAATATTTGGCTATAAAAGTCTGACTTGTGGACTTAGTTTTGATCATCAAATGATTATTGAAACCCTAGAGACTCTTTTCCCTGGTTTTCGGGAAATTTTTGTCGTTCTTCCTTGCAATTCGCCGGTGGAACTAGCCCGCAGAATAATTGCTATTTTGCCCTGCGTCACTTGAGCACCTCCAAAGGAGACTAACTTGAAGGAAATTTGAGAAAGCTCCTAGAAGGAATAATTTTCTCGTTGCTCTTATGTTAAAGTCATATAAATCAGCATGGATCCTTGGCTTGAAACTCTCATAATTTTGGTTATGCACACACTCATGTTTCATTTTCGTACACACGTCAAGTATCATGATACACAGTGTAGCCTTGAGTTCCTATACCAATCTCATTGTCTATCATCCTCTCTGGTTCCTCATAGTCACTGTCAATCACAACTACGATCCTTTTCCACTTGTAATTCACTTCCTGTCTCTATTTCTTCCCTATCGTGATCGACTTTTCCTTGACCGGCTCATCCTCTGCTAGACTATCCCAAGCTTCTTCCAGCAGCTAATGGGAATTTTCCACCGCTTACCGTATCTCTTGTATTATAGTGTCCTGCAAAAACTCATTTTCTTCCTTTAGCCTTTGATTATTTG
Organism: Pinguicula moranensis; assembly: GCA_028565015.1. Taxonomy (NCBI): domain Eukaryota; kingdom Viridiplantae; phylum Streptophyta; class Magnoliopsida; order Lamiales; family Lentibulariaceae; genus Pinguicula; species Pinguicula moranensis. Next base: position 22,147 of record JAOWBN010203242.1, on the reverse strand, counting down.
CTTTCACAGTCATATGCCCATCCATCTGTCGCATGACTAACCCTCAATCTCGTACCAGGTCCTTCTCCTACTACAGTCTTCTAGTGTGACTCTGCCAGTTCGACCTTCAGTTTTGCAATGGTGGCTTCCCCCTGCTTCATCTCCTTGTCCTTCTTAAGCATGTTCCTCTTCAACCAATCATTCATGCCTTAAGATTTTGAATCCAATCATGCCAATAAAGTGTGCAAACTTCAAAGATCCATTTATTGAGAAGTTGGAATATCAGGTTTGATGAAGCAATCAAAGAGTTTGATTTCATTAGAAATCCCGATGAACCTTTTGTATATAAGAAGGTTGACAAAGATGCAACGGTTTTCCTTGTGCTATATGTAGATGACATATTGCTAATAAGAAATGATATTCCAATGTTTCAATTTATGAAGCTTTGGCTTTCCAAGAAATTCTCCATGAAAGACTTAGGAGAAGCAACCTATATTCTAGGAATAAAGATCTACAGAGATAGATCTAGAAGGCTGTTGGGTCCATCACAAGCAATGCACATAGATAAAGTGCTAAAACGGTTTAACATGGATCAGTCCAAAAAAGGGTTTCTTTTGGGACACGATATACATCTTTCAAATAAGATGTCACCAAAAAACTGATTAGGATAAGATCCTCATGCATAAGATACCATATGCCTCGGTTATTGGATCTATCATGTATGCTATGCTATGTACGAGACCTGAGTTACGAGCAAGTTTCAATCCAATCCAGGTGAGGAACATTGGATCGCCGTGAAGAACATTTTAAAGTACCTTAGAAGGTCTAAGGACTTGTTCTTAGTGTACGGGGATTCAGATTTAGAAATAAAAGGATATACAGATGCTAGTTTCCAGACTGATGTAGATGGTTTCAAGTCACAGTCTGGACACATGTTTATCCTAAATGGTGGTGCAGTAGTTTGGAGGAGTTCCAAACAAGAAACAATTGTGGACTCTACAATGGAGGCTGAATACATTGCTGTTTCAGAAGCTGCAAAGAAAGCCGTTTGGATCAAGAAGTTCATCGAACAAACTTGGTTTGGTTCCTTCTGCTACATCACCCATCACTATCTTTTGACATAGCAATGGTGTAGTGGCCCAAACTAAAGAACCAAGGTCTCATCAGAGATCCAAACATATAATGAGGAAGTTCCATTTGATTAGAGAAATCATAGAAATGAATGGTATAATGGTAGATAAGATCCCTTTGGAGGCCAATTGGTACCGGGCTAGAATTGTGATAATTCTAAGGGCTACAAACTCACAAGCGCTCACGGATGCAAGGATGATACTCAAAAGATTGTATCAGACAAAAACTTGGGGAATGAATCAAATCGTGGAAAGCTTATAATTTTATTGAAGTACTCTCAATGCTTGAATAAAAAGACCGAGGGTGATCGAGCCATTTATAGTCTAAGGCCTTCATTGCTCGATCCCCAAGTTTCGAACGCAGCCGAACATCAAAGGTTGTTTTCATGATCTTAAAAGAGTGGCTCGTGCCATTTCTTTAAGGACTAACTTTGTTTTGGTCCAAAACTGGACCAATGGTGCCCTTATGTGTCCTGAAGAGAATGACTACATGTCCTCCCATGTCCAACTCATGGATAAGGATTTTGGACAAGACATACTACAAGCTACCACAAATTAACCCCTAAAAACTAGGAAATACGGTTGGTCCGAGCCATGGACCATGTGTTCAAGTCATTTATGTCCAAATTTTGTACCCACGTGCTCACTAGAACCTTACAAGTTGGTTTGACTCAACCAAATCAAAATGGCATGACAAAATATAATTTGGGCACGGACAATACAAAAGTTGCTCCATCAATCGTGGTAGTGCGCCTTTTTAGACGGCATCTATCTTTGTCTCATGCCATTCTCCAAATGCCTCGAGTGTTTGGTGAATCTATTTGTGCGATACTTGCTCCTATTCCTTAGGATGTGCTCTGACTTATTAAATAGAATTTGGTACTACTCAAATTTAAAAGACAATGAAATCACACAATTGTCATATCTGTCGTGTCATAGGTTGATTTATTCGGGCCATTCGCCAATTGCCTCGAGCGATTTGTAATATGCCTCAAGTGTTCACTATCTCTTATCCTTATCCTTCCTTCTCCGCTCATGCTAGGCTAAATCCATCATGGTTGCTACGTCCATGACCTTCAGCGTTGAAGGTGGCTTGTGTGATTTGGTGCTCCTGCATCACTAATGTGGTTGATCCCTTGACTAGACATGAACAACATGTACAAACACTCGGTTTGAAAAGAATGAGTGATTGACCTTAGTGCAAGTGGGATTTTGTTAGAGTTATGCCCAAAGGCCAATCACCTTAGGCATTTGTATTAACACTTAACGTTGTATATATGATTGTAGCAACCTTTACTATTTGATTATTTATTTACTTTACTTGTAGCATTCCAAATAGTAAAGCCTAGCATTGATAACTTATAGTGCATCACAAAGAGATGTGATGATGAGACCATTCTAATTACGTTATCAATACTAATCATCCATAACCATAGTATTAGTGAGATAAGACATCACTAGTACATATAGGTTAACATGTTCTTAGCCAATTCCTTTTAAAGGAAATAGTTGATTTCATCAACTATAGAGTAGAGACACTTAAGCTAGAACATGGATACTTGTAGTTGACAAGTACATCAAATTGACTCGCATGGAGATCGCCATTTTGTCAATGGTTTATACCCTAAAGAATAGTAGGTGTAAGTGATCCTTAAACTTGAGGTCACCATAGAGATCTTGAGTATGGATGCCACTCTTTGATTCTATTCGGAGTTACACCGTAAATGGGTAACAATGTGTAGTTTTGGGAGTGGTTTGAAGTACGAAAGGATTGTGAGTGATCAATAAAAAATTCACCACTTCTAAAGCGTTAGGAGAAGATCTCCTTATGGCCACTTGTAAGAAGTCATAGAAGCCTTTGCAAAGAATGAGTTTAATTAGAACGAAATTTCTAATTAGTAATCAATCATCATAACTTCTGGTACAATAAATCTTATGTATATTAATGAGGATGATAAATAACCTTAATATATAAGAATTAGGGATATGAAAAAGGTGAAAGGATTTTAATTACATGAGAGTTAGTTCATGAAAGGATAGTATCCTTCCATGGCTATTCTCAATGCTAGGGATCGTGATATTTTGCTAGAGGTCACTAATGGTCTATGAATTTTAATTAGGGAATAATGAATAACAAGTGTGTAATTCATTAATTACAATTTAATTATGTTAATTCAAGGTCCGTTGTAAAATTATTGGGAACCTATAGGGCCACACACATTAACATCAAATTCTTGAGGGGTCATTTTGTAATAAAGGTAAAATATAGTCGTCAATATGAAGTTTATGAAACTTCAAGGAGTTGTTTATAATTATGGGGCCACTAATGTAATAAATATAAGTTTGTGGGATGTATATTATATATATATATAAATTCCATTAGTTGGATTTGACTAATATATATATTTATACATATATACAACTTAGTGGAAAATTCCTACAACCTACATATATGTGATATATATATATATATGTTTGACATGTTTTTATCCAATTAGATTACATGTAAAGGTTGCATGACCAATGAAATTACATGCAGTGGTGTAATAATATACAAAGAGTTGTAGATATTAGTTGCTTGGTTTGATTTTACAAAACATTGACACCTAAACATGAGTTGTCCAAAGATCAAGCACATGTATGGCTAGGATCAAAATCTGATCAACTATAGGACATGTGTTTGCATCGTAAACTCATGGGAACCTCTATAAATACCCTAATACATTCATATGTGGAAGATTGATACATTTGCGAGTCTTAATAGAAGAAACAAAGGGGTTTTATCTCTACTTTCTCCCTCTACCCAAGAGCATAGAAAAAGGTATAAAAAATCTATACTTGATGCAATTTTTCCTCTCATTGTGTTAGATTTCAAATGTGGAGCTAGAACTTCAACAACACACATATAAGTTGTACAAAAAGTTGTATAAGCTCTCAAAAGTTGTGGTTGATAAGTCCGATTTATAATAACTTATAGTTGCCCTTTATGTTTGAATCTTGCCATTTTTCGATCAACAAAAGTGCATTTTCATATTAATTTCTCGTTTCTTGCAAGGATTTAATGGACACATCACGCGTGTGCGGAAAACATAGAGAAATGACCATTGTTTTAAGGTGACAACCCCACTTTCATACAGGTCGCAACCCTAGTTGTGACACCTGTCGATCATTTTGGCGGGAAAATGGACAAAACTCTACTTGGAAAAGAAGTATTGAATGGACAAATCTACCCTTACTGAGGAGAAATATCTGTTCCGATGGCTTCCCATGTCAGCTAACTACTCGCGGCAAAAAATAGGGAAGAATTCATCTATTCTCATACTTTTGGATCTTGAGAGAGGAGCAACAAGGGGTGAAGACCATAAAAGCAAAACAAGCTCTTACAAACTCAGCATCTAGCCAAAGGAGTTTCTGAACTTTGGCCTATATCTTTGTTATCCTTCGGGAAGCTTGTGTTTAGACAATGAGCTAAACCCCTATTATAGGACATGATGTATCCCTTACGTGTATTATATGTGGACTGGTTTTGAATGTTTAGTTGTTAGATGAAATATTTCTATTGCTTGGTTTTACTGTACTTCATTTCAAACTAGCAAGTGATTGACGACCATGTGTTAGTACTTAGGCTTGTTTCGAAATTTGAGAGAGGAGAACTTAGCTAGAAACTTGTACAACCAACCTCAAATACCTTGAACACCAAATTTGAGAGAGGAGTGTTCATGGAAAAGATGCCACCGTTTATGGGTTTCATGTGTCTCAAGCCTCTTGGTAGGTCGCACAAAATTCAAGAGAGGAGTGCGACCATATTAAGAGAGGATTTTGTGAGGTAGCAATTCTTGATAGAGAAATTGATGTTTAAAGGAAGAAATCCGTTGGGCAACTAAGCATTTAGTCTAGTCACCGATCGAGAATCTAAGTCCGTGCAAATTCATGTAAAGGTGAAGTCATTGCCTTAAAACCCTTTCCATAAGAAGTTATCCTTTAATTCTTGTCAATTAAACCAAAATTACCAAAAAGAATTATTTAGTTTAAATTGAATTCATGTCTCTGTTTGTAGGGTAATATTTAAACCAACTGTTGTTCGTCCAAATTGCATGCTAATTAGTTAAAGTTGGTGCTTATCTTCTACAATCCTCATGGTTTGACACGCGACTTATTAACTTTATTACTTGTTTGACTTTGTACACTTGCAAATGCCACAACACGTTTTCGGCGCCATTGACGGAGATTGTTAGTTTAAATAATATCAACACTTAGAGAGTTTGTAGCTAGATTGGACTTTGTTTTTATTTTCAGATTACTACTTTTAGTTCTCTTGCATGTTCAGGTTGTAAATGAATCCCTCTAAAGGCGAGAATTCAGATTTGGGAGACTCGAAGACGGAAAGAGATTTTGGAGCACGAAGGAGAGCTTAAAAGGAGGCAAGGAGAAATCAACAAATTATCACAAATGTGGGTGATGTAGTTGAAGTGCCCAACGAGGAAGATAGACCAATGGTGGATTTCTCTCTACCTCAAATAGAGGAAGACAACCCATCCATCCAAAGGCCTGTCATCCAAGCCAATAATTTCGAGATCAAGCCAACCATCATCCCGTTATTGCAACAACATTCCACTTATGGTGCCTCATCTATTGAAGATCCAAACTCGCATGTGCAACCATTTTTTTAAATCTGTGGCACTTTGAAGTATGCTGGATTAAGTCAGGAAGCCATCAAACTTAGGTTATTCTCATTTTCCCTCACAGACAAAGCAAGGAGATGGCTCCAGTCACTGCCATCAGATTCTATTCTCACCTGGGATGATTTAATTAAACAATTCTTGATACAATTTTTTCCACCATCCATGACTACAGGCATATTGAGTGAGGTCACTTTCTTCAGGCAACGTGATATGGAGACAAATGTATGAATATTGGGAAAGATTTAAGGATCTATTGAGAAGTTTCCCAAATCATGGACTACGTCATTGGAGGAAAATTCAAGCTTTTTATAATGGATTGGCGAGCATTACGAGAAGAGAGATAGATGCGGCAACAAATGGTACTTTCATGAAGAAGTCGTACAACGAAGCTCACACTCTGGTTCAAACCATGACCCATAATTGTTACCATTGGCCAAATGATAGAGAAAATCAGAGAAAGACAGCCAGAGAGTACAAAGTGGATAAAGTTGATGCGTTTGCTGCCACAATACATGCTCTGAATTCAAAGATTGAGAGTTGGATGTCTCACAGCCTACCCTCTAAAGCAATGATGATGGTGCAACAACCATCGTGTGGAATCTGTGGTGTAGGACTTCCTTCAGAACTTTGCCAAGACAGGACTTCAATTGACAACGTTCCTATGGAACAACTCAACTATGTTGGCAACCAGCTGAAATACCCAAATAGTTTCCAGCGCAACAACTTTAACCCTCACAGGAATGAACACCCCAACTTTTCCTGGAGCAACACGCAGCATGTCTTAAACCCCACACCACATAATCCTTGCAGTTTCTATCGCAAATGCAAAACCCCACTTATCAAAGGCCTTAGAATGATGAGATGATAACACAAATGGTTGTAGTCACCAAGAGCACCATAGATTTGATTGCGCAGGTAGTTGCCGCCTCAAGAAGCTTTATGCAAGAGACCAAAGCTAACTTCAAGGATCAAGCTGCATCCATAAGGAACTTGGAAACTCAAGTTGGTCAGTTGGCAACCAATTATCTGAGATACCACCAGATGTTTTGCCAAGCACTACATAAGTTAATCCCAAAGAGCAATGTTAGGCAATTACCTTAAGAAGTGCCATTCTGCAAAAGAAATTGCCCCCAAAACTGCATGATCCATGCAGTTTTACTATTCCTTACCCTTTTGGCAATTCTACTTTAGATAGAGCTTTGTGTGACTTGGGCGCTAGTATTAATTTGATGCCATTGTCTATCTTTCAGAGGCTTGGATTAGGAGAAACTCAACCCACAAACTATATCTCTCCATTTGGCAGACATATCTATCAAACACCCAAGAGGTATTGTTGAGGACGTCTTGATCAAAGTTGACAAGTTTATCTACCTAGTAGATTTGGTCATTTCGGCTATGGAGGAGGACCGTGACATCCCCATTATCATGGGAAGGCCATTTCTAGCAACTGGATGAGCATTGATCGATGTCAGAAAAGGGGAATTAACATTGCATGCACAATGTGAAGAAGTAAAGTTCAGAGTATGCCAAGTCATGGAGTCCCCCAAACTTCATGAGAATTGCTCAAATATTGAGACAAATGTTCCCAAGGAAAAAGAATCTCAGAAGGATAATCTCAGCTAACAAGCTTCATTGGTAAAGTCACACTATAAATTTATTGCTTGTAAAGTCTTGCCACTAGGATTGACATATCAACAAAGGAAATAGTTTTTCTCTCAAGTAAAGCGTTTCCTATGGGATGAGCCCATCTTATACAAATCCTGCTCAGATCAAATGATTCGAAGACCCGTAAGAAGAGATAAACTCCATCCTCACTCCTTGCCATTCACTAGAGTGTAGTGGCCATCTTGGTAGAAACCGTACAACAACCAAGGTGTACAATGTGGTTTCTATTGGCCATCCCTATGTAAAGACACCTGCTCATTTGAGTTACAATTGACAGATACCAAAGGACAGGGCAGCTATCCAAGAAGATTGAGATGTCATTACAACCAATTCTGGAAGTAGAACTCTTTGCTGTGTGTGGAATTGACTTCATGGGACCGTTTCTGCCCTCTTTTGGCCAGAAATGTATTTTGGTGGCAATTGACTATGTATCTAAATGGGTTGATGTAATCATCACTTCTACGAACGATGCCGCCACTGTTTTGAAATTTCTTCAGAAGAATATTTTCACACGCTTTGGAACACCCCGATGCATCATCAGTGATGGAGGATCATATTTCTGCAACAAATATTTGAGGCTCTACTCAAAAAATATAGAGTCTGCCATCGTGTTGCGTTGGCATATCACCCACAAATCAATGGGCAAACGGAGGTATCCAACCTTGAAATAAAGAACATTTTAGAAAAGACAGTTGGTTCTTCTATAAAGGATTGGGCAAGAAGGTTGGATGATGCACTAATGGGCATATAGAACAACATACAAAGCGCCCATTGGCATGTCCCCATATTGTCTAGTCTATGGCAAGGCTTTTTGGGCAATGAAAAAATTAAGTTTTGACATGCAGGCTGTAGGAGAGAAAAAGAGCATTGCAGCTAAATGAATTGGATGAGTTGAGGAATGATGCATACAAAAGTGCAAGGATTTACAAGGAGAGAACAAAGGTGTGGCATGACAAGAACATAGTTGAGCAAAGTTTTTACCGAGGATAGAAAGTATAGCTCTTCAACTCACGACTTCGTTTGTTTCAAGGTAAATTAAAATTCAAGTGGTCAGGACCATTTGAAGTTATTCAAATATCTCCACATGGAGCAGTTGAAATCTCTCACCTTGAAAAGGGAACGTTTAAGGTCAATACCCAAAGAATAAAGTCGTATCTTGATTGTTTCAATGTGCAAAACACTGCCATCACATATTTAAAAGACTAAGGGAAATGGACGTCAAGCTAATGACAACAAAGAAGCATTTTCCGGAAGCAACCCAATCCCCCCTTTTTTTTATCAGGAATAGGAATGCCTTCAACTCTCTCCCCTATTTTTAATTTGTACTTCAAATTAATGTTTTATCTATTCTGAGCTTTAAGTTTGGGGAGAGGTGTAGAGTAATTCTTGTTCGGGGTATAGACAATTTCATTAGAGTTTATTTCTCTGTGTATAATTTTTATTAGTTTAAATAGTCAACCAGATAATGAAAATGCAAGGGATCCTGTAATGTGAGGATCGTGATGAGGATATTGGGGGGAGCTATTTCTTTGGGTATTCGGAGACAAGCATAGCCATTAGCACATACAGACCAAAAGACTTCAAAATTTCATGAAATTGGGTTGTAGAGAAATTACCAGTAATTAACAATTGATTGTCCATAAAATGATGCGACTTACCATTTAAAAGCTCAATAAAATTACAAGGAGCTATTCAACCTTTGACATGCTGCATCCCGCAATGTCGTAGAGCGGGAATTCAGTATTTTAAAGAAGCGCTTCGCATGCTTACGAAGACCCATGTATTATCACATTAACACCCAATGTGATATAATCCTCGTATGTTCTCTGTTGCATAATTTTGTGATAAACGTCACACAGTATGACCTGTTGCTAGATCCGGCCACCAACTACTTCCCCTGGAGCTGAAGAACAAATGAGTCAGTCCAAAGACATAGATGACCACATTCAGATAGTGAGTTCGTCTCGTGGATGAAATTTGTTAAGAGATCAGTTGGCTAATGGACTTTGGGAAACATACCACTTAGCTAGGGGCTAGTTGCTTCTATGTGTTAATTGTTTTATGGTACTATTCTTATTTGTGACTGAAATTGATTTGTTGAGGTCTCTGACTTGCACACAACCTACCATAACATTGCCGTATAACCATCCAGGTAGTAACCACGATGTAGCAGGGAAAGAAAAGGAAAAAGAAACCCATTCAGAGCCAGCGAACACTAAGAAACTGTATCTCAATCCGGATGAGGAAAGAGCATTGCTTACAGCCTTGTAAGACTTGGCAAAAGATAGTTGGAAGGTTGGTCAGGGATGGAGGAGGGGCACGCACCAAAATGCATCTGCCATGATCCGTGCTGCGGTGGCCAGCAGTGCAATAACTGCGAAGAATGTGGAAAACAAGCTGCCCAGTTGGGGTAAACAATATCGGTTACTCAACAATTTTTCTAAATTGAGTGGAGTTACTATAGACCAAGAGACTCATACAGCCATAGTGTACTCTGAGGACATGTAGGACGAATACAAAAGGGTAGAAAACATATTTCTTTACTTAATGTTGCTGTTTTGTTCCATTTCAACACACGATTTTGGATGCTTCATTGATATTTGTAGGTTAACAACAAGTACCTCGCATTGAGAGGGAAGTCCTTCCCTTATTAGGAGTTGTGGTGCAAGCTCTTTGGCCAATACCGGGCAACTAGGTCTTCTGCAAGAGATCCTGAAATGGTAGAAATAGATTCATCTTGATGCCAATGGAGATCCATTCAATTGTTCATGATACAGAGGAAGAAATTCATGATCCACAGGGACTCCGACTACTGACAAAGCACCATCTTGTGTAGATGGTGATTCGAGTGTAAGCCGTTATAGGCGTAAGAGACCAAAGGTAGAGACTGAGCCCAAATTAGCCACAAGAGCAGGAGACACACTAGTGAACGCAGATAAAATCTTCATCAGGGCTGAAAAATTCATTTACAATAAAGAGCATAAACAACGGCTTGAAAAGTATATGGAGAAGACCACCAAGCTGATGACATAGTTGGATGAATTTGAAGACTTGAGACTTGAGTGCAGGATTTGTTTAGTTGATCACCTACTCACACACGGTGGACAATACTATTATTGGTTCAATATGGATGTAGCAGGACGTACCGAGTTTATTAGATTGTTTCATGAGGGCAATCTCACATAGATGTGGTTACCTGTATGAGCATGTGGAGATTGTTTTGTGATGGATTTTCCTTTATGTTTTGGACATGGTTTTGTTTTGGATGTAGAGCAGGCAGCTTTCTAGTTTTGCAGTTTTTTACATTGTGAACGTTTTTTTTATTTTGGCTGAATGGTCAGTGTTGTTTTTGGTCACAATGTACTGCATGAAGTTTTTTATTTTGGCTGATGGTCAGTTTTGTTAAGGAATGAAGTACATTTTGTTTATCAGATGTGCAAGCATGTGAGTAATGAAGTACATTTGTCATATGTGTAGACGAGCATGTGAGGAATGAAGTACATCTGGTCATTTTTTCATAGATTCGTTTAGACATTTTGTTTAGCAGAACTGCATTTAACTAGTTTGGACATTGTTTTGTTAAGGAATTAATTACTTGTGGGATTAATGGATACTTATAATTTGATTGTGAATTTAACATGTGAACCATTGCAAGACCAACAAGAATTTGGCATTAATGGGAAGTTCTACAATACAAGACCAACAAAACCATAGACACAGTTGTTACCAAATTAAACAGAAACCTATTTGTATAGGAAAATATTCGTGAGCTGTTGGCGCCCATCGGAATGCCCAGCTTACACGCAAAAGGAAGCTGCTCCATATATAGCTATCCTGCTTTGGTTCCTTCCTGCTGCTATAAAGCTTCCCACATATTTTGCCATCTGCATATTTTCAAACGAAAATGTGAATGCAGATCCTGCATATTTTGCCATCTGATGATCACTTCAACAAGCCAACGGAAAAACAAATAAGATAACAAAACTACCAATGATGCAATACCTAGTATGTTGGCCTACATCAATCAGCTGAAGATATGTTAATATGCCCATGTTCAAAGAAGCGAGCAAGGATCATTACCTTGTGCCCCGGATTGAAAGAGAAAACTATACTTACTAATGAAGATTGTAAAAGTTGCATTTGCACTACACCTGGGAACCCTAAATGACATTAGTCATAAACAATGCTAATACAAGAAAGATTATACTTCAAAACCATTCATCAACATATATAATGGAATCTGCAAAATTACACAGTGGAATATGCACAATTCATAAATAAAAAATCTGCAAAATTTAGAACGCAAGCTACACATTAACGAAAACTTCAAAACCCTACTTGGACATATAATGCAATATGCACAGAATTACACAGTGGAATATGCTCAATTCATAAATTAGAAGTCTGCAAAATGTAGAACGCCCTCAACACAATGCACAAATTGAAACTAAAACCCATTAGAAATGCAATCAACACAATGCACAAATCGAACGTAAAACTAATCAGAAATGCAATCAACACAATACATAAATCAGAACTCAAACTCATCAGAAATGAACAATTCTCAAATCCAAACCTTCCTATTTCATATGAAAATCCAAATACTAAAACGTTACACAGTTTATTTGTCTGAAACCTTAAACCCTAATACAAAACATAATATTGAAGCAAAATTAACCCTAATCCCTAGACAAAACATAATTTAATTGCAAAATTAAACCTAAACCCTAGGTAAGGTATTCGGCTATGAAGTTTGTGGTTGCGGTAATAGAAGTGATGCAGGACGGATCCTCCTCCATGCAGACATGGAGGCTGTCCGTAGGCAGGAGCTCTTGGTCGATCTCTTCCTCGAGCGCCTACTCAATTGCCTCCTCATCGCTATCAGTGTCACCGCACTCAACGATGATGGGATCTGTCGGGTCCTCTCCGACCTAGCTCTCAACCTTCACCGTTGGTTCAATGGGTGAACAGTGGTGGCATCTATGTGGGTACCACCGCCACTCCTTGTACACCCACTCATATATGCACAACAAAAACCTCCTTGGCCATCTCATACAGCGAGGACACGAATGAAGAGGCGGAACCCTAGATGAAGAGTCACCGAAGGAATCGAGACTAGAAATTTCTCTACGACAGAACAACGCCTTGTACTCATGGGCGTGCATACGGAGGGCGAATCTGGTCCGTGGTCTAACTAGACGACGGCGCAGCATGATGTTCTCCATTGGATTTGAGGAAAGGGTAGGGTGGAGTTCAGTGAGAGAGAAATGAAGTAGGGTTTGAAAAAACACGTCTTTTATACTCTGGTATGGGGGCATTTATGTAAAAGCTTACACTTCTATCCTGTTATGTGAACAATCCGTCATTCCCAACTAAATTTACCAAACAACTAAGTTGCCTAATTGTTAACCCTGGCACTACAGTACCAAACGGAAGCCAAAATTAGGGAACCCGTGTATAACCCATGAAGTCAGATTACTCCAGTCCGGCTACCAAACTGAGCCTTCATTTGTGCAGCCAAAGTCAAGATGAGCCTTATTATTTCATGTCTTGCAACTGGTGCAAATATTTTCAATAATCAATTCAAGCTTGTTGTGAATAGCCCTTCACTACCAATTTGGCTGTATTCTTGGTAATTTGGTCCTAAAAACCCACTTCACAAAAATGACATTTCTATGAAGAGGTTTATCTTTCAGCTCTCATATTTTATTATTCTCAATTATCATCATCTCAACTTCCACACATTTTTTTTCCATTCACCATATGTTGCTGTTTTTTTTGTAGTTTCTTGGTTCAAGAATAGTGAAACCTCAATTTTCATAGATTTCTGCTAATCTTTTGGCTTTTATCACGAGTCGGTCATCTAAATCCTCACAAAATTTCAGAATTAGAGTTAGGCATGCAATCTGAAATGTTTGAAGTGGAGAGTATATGATACGTTATCAAAGTATAATCACAAGTGCACGAGTCATGTTGTGAATTATGCACCTCGAGGTCAAATCTCTCGAGGATCCGTGGAAGTCCAAATTGTGATTGAGTTTCCCACATTGCCTATTTATATAAAAATGAAAGCGATTTAAAAATCAATTGTGGTTTGATTAACAAAATTATGTTCTAACCTTAGCAATTAAACTAAAACTAACTAAGTGGACATGTAATTAACAAACAAGTGACGCAACACTAACACAAGAAAGCTTTGGAGAAAGTCTTTTTCAAAACGGGCATGGAGTTCTAGCCTGGTTCATTTGCACAATTAGTAGATGGTTGGTTCATCCCCCAAACCCATAGAAGCTCGTACAATTTTAGTACTTCAAAACCTATAAGCCTTAGCTCACTCAGATGATCCAATCGTTTACTAAGGCTCAGAAAATGGCAACGGGACTTCAGAACTATCCAAGTGGTCCCACGCCAATGGTTAACACTTGAATATACATTTACTAAGTTCTTAGGAGCCGGGTTATGATTAGCCGTTCCCCTAATTCTTGGTATTACATAGAAATTACCTAGAAATTCTCTACACACATGGTCCTTGGGCCGAATAACGAGTCTGAAATGCGCACAACATTGGATGGTTTGAGGCTGTGCAAGGAGGCTGGATGGAGGAACATAATACTGGAAACTGACTCCAAGATACTTGAAGGATGGATAGGACAAGATGCCTGCAATATGTGGTATCTATGGGATTCCTGGGAGGAACTGAAAAAGATCAAGGTGGGGCTGAGGGTTTATGTACACCACCAATTTAGAGAAGGAAATGGCATTGCAGATCTCCTGGAAAAGAGAGGGTAGATGGACTAACACAAAGATTCAACAGGACGAATACGTTTCCAAAAGAAATCCTAGGCTTTATAAGAACTGACAACTGGGGTTTACCAAACCTCAGGATATGTTAACCAACTTTTGTATGTGTGGATTTCTGTAATGATCTTTGGCCATAACACTTTATCTTATTAATGAAATATGATTTATTTTAAAAAGTTAAATAAATTGAAATGCAATAAATTTGAAACCAATCCAAAATACTTCAAATTGAAAGTACCCATCATCACATTACACAAGTTACACCAACTAGAACTCCATACAAAGGATTTAGTAACAGAAATTGATGAGTCTATTTTACACAAACTTATCTTGGGTATTTTAGTCTACTTTTGGTTGTTTTTCAGTGCATTTGTGTTGCCTCAGTTGTTTATTTTGTCTTATTTTATGCTTTTCAGAACCTTGATGTGAAAAGCACCAAAGGAGAAGTAACTACCCCGAAGATGACAAAATATAAGGGTTTCACACCGGAGGCGTCCACCTCTATACTTAAGGCACCCGCTTCATTGCCCATTTGGAGAAGTAACTATTTGAGGGTACCCATCCCCATTTACTTGTACCCACCTTTGCAAGCTATCTTGAGAATACAACTCTCTGAAGATGCCCACCTCACTTGTCAAGGTGCCTGCCTAAAGCTCTCAAAAAATAATGTAATGCTCAAAGGACAATTGCCTATTCTTACAAGCAGCCACTTCATCCGTCCAAACGAAGAAGATTGGCACAACCTAACATTCTTCGGTGAGTTTTTTGGGGAATGGCATAACCTCATTGGATTCAATCTTCTTTGGGGTTTCTTTGCCGACTTGACACACTCCTCCCAAACTATCTTATGCATACACTTCACCATGCTTATCCCCTTTATATTTGAGATGCTCAATACAATAGCGGTTATATGCTTTAGAAGAGTCTCAATAACTTTAAATTCTTGACATGGAGTGAGTCAAGATGATATGATCACGGGATAAGAATCCCCCTCTCCCAAGAATATGTACTTAAGATTCAGCAAAAGGTCCATGAGCTCTAATGTAGGAAATATTGCTCCTTGGGTACATCACTTGGAGGTAGGATCAAAGCGTTGCAAAGTTCTTCCTTACCCAAAATTTACTCTCCATCACCAAAGAGAAACATCTTTCTCTTGTGGACCCTCATGCAACTTCCAACTCTTCCTCCATAACATCTTGCAAATAAAACTCTAACAAAGAGTCAATGCAATCAATCGCATTGAATTCATCCATCATGTATACAGAAGGAGTAGTGGAGGAACCAAGTACTTTCACCTCAATTGTCTCTCACGAGACTTCCATGTCACTCTCTGATTGTGCACATTAGTATGAGTTTTGGTGGTATAAATAAATGGTCTACCGAGAAGTAGGACATCCTCCTTATCATTGGAGGAAGTATCTTCGACATCTATGATGACAAAGTCCACCAAGATGATGAACTTAGCCACTTTCACCAACAAGTCTTCAAGGATCCCCTATTGATACATAGAGTAAGGCATGAGGTTGATGCTAGTCCCCAAATCTATGAATTGTAGCCTCAGGTTTAATAGGGTGATCCGTGAATTGTAGCCTCATGTTTGTACGTTTCATGCCATTCAACTCCCATTGTTGATATATAGAGTAAGGTACTTGGTGATGATAGTCCCTAAATCCAACATTCCTTTCGAACTTCTATCTTCTTCCATAGCGATAAAGATATTGAAACTCCCTGGGTCAATCATTGTAGTTGGCAACCCTATGATTGCACCAGCTGATGGAGGGACAAGAATCTTCTCATCTTGCGAGTAATTTATCTTATTCGTGCTTAACTACTTTAAGAACTTTGCATAAGTAGGCACATTCCTAATAAGATAAAGCAACGGTAAGTAATGTTCACCTTAGATATCATACTATAAACCGAATTAAATTGCTTATCCTTGGTGTTGTCCTTGGCACCACTCGGTAAAGGAAGTGGAGGATGATATGGATCACTGGTTTTGTGCAAAGTATGTGTTAAGTCATTGATGGTAAATATATCTGTCGTTTTGTATGTAATGATACAATGTAACAAACAAAACATAAAGAAGAAAAAC
This sequence comes from Pinguicula moranensis, assembly GCA_028565015.1. Lineage (NCBI taxonomy): Eukaryota > Viridiplantae > Streptophyta > Magnoliopsida > Lamiales > Lentibulariaceae > Pinguicula > Pinguicula moranensis. The sequence continues at coordinate 5,798 of JAOWBN010203242.1, read as the reverse complement.
ATACATGGTGATTACGTAGTTCAACAACCTACTTTGTGGGGTATTGCCCAGTATAAGAGATTTCACTATTGAGTTTTGTAGATCATACAATTCCTCAATATTCACTCACCCCCATGATATCATAATTGTTTTTCACTCATGGATAATCCTATACATAAAGGTTCTGCCAAAACCTCTCAATAATGTATGACCCAACAAGATCCATGGAGAACAATTGAAAAGAGAAAATACACGTAATTTTTATCTCATGTTGCTTTGTCAATCTTCTTCTTCCAATGGGCTTGCAGATGCTCCTTAAAGTACTCGACCACACCTAATGACAACTTCGGTAGGACGCTCAACTCTTGTTTGGAGATTTGTTTTGCATTAAAGGTGAAAAAAGTACAAGTCTTGCGAGTTTATATAAGTCAAATCCTTTCACAAGGACAAGTCTTGCAAGTTTCCCGAACTTGTGCTCAAGACATTCTTCTCCATGAAACACTTCAATGGGAGTAAATCTTGATCGAAAGTAAATCTTAGACCAACTAGAATCTTTTTTCATGTTTGAGTCCATCACGGTTCTCTATCATTATCTCTTATATTATTTGGTTCCCGAATCGCAAGACTCCTATCTTGCACTAATTCCCTGAATCTTGTGCTGTTGAGTGCTCACATATGTCAATGCATATGTTCCTACATTGTCGCGTATGAAGTACAAAAAAGTTGCTTCAAATAAGTCTTCATGCCAATGCACGTGTTCAACATTGTTGCTTGCGAAGTCCGACAAAGTCGCTTCAACCAAGTCCCGACTTGTTGATTTTGCTACAAGCGTATGGAGGATGACATATACTATCGATGCCACCAAGGCATCCATATTGATTAATCACGTTGTCATCACATGGAGGATGACATACACAAACTCGCTTGTGATGTTGCTCTATCTCTAACATTGGTTACTCCAGCCAGCGATGCTACTCCAATTTGTATCTCATCAAGTTGTCACACTTAGGAAGACATATAGTGTGATTGTACTAGCAATATGCCAACATGTCCGCAAGGTTAACCCTTACAATCTCGTCATTTGATTTTGTCTGGAACAACTGTACAATGCACTTTTGTTCTACCCCTTTAGACTAGATATAGTCAAAGTGAACGATAGCCAAAACATAATGCTGCCCCCTAAGTAGAAGTTCAGATAGACGTCCCACACCAAGATGGTAGAAATAGTAAGGGAGTGCCTCCTCAAAACCAACTGGAAGTATAAGCCGAGAGCTTTGCAAAGCTCTTAAAATCGTGCACCAGCCAGAGGCTTATTGAGAATATATGTGAGTTGGAGGGAAGTGTCCACATGCTCAATCCGAATGACTTTCCTTTCCACAAACTCTTGAATGAAATGATAATGAATATCAATATGCTCGGTGCGGGGGTGCTTAATAGAATTTTTTCAAATGTTGATTGTACTTAGATTGTCAGAGAGTAGCACCACATCCTGCTTGGCTAGATCATAGTCAGTTAACATCTGTTTCATCCAGAGAAGCTGTGTGCTACAACTCCCAATAACGATGTATTCCGCCTTAGTTGTAGACAAAGAGATCGAATATTTGTTTCTTGTTATACCACGACACAAGATCATGCCAAGGTATAATCATCCACCAATGATACTCTTTCTATCATAAACATTGCAACCTAGTCAGCATCACTATATCCATACAGAGAGAGTGTTGAATTTTTAGAATACCAGATTAGTCAACTGTGCCATAAACAAATCACAGTATCGTTTGACGTCCTTGAGATGAGATGCCATTTGCTCGGCCTAATAGCGAGTGCAAACTCCTACACTAAAACGCATTCCAAAAAAAAACTCCTACACTAAAACAAAACTAGATGAGACCTCCAATGATATTCCTATATCTTGTTAGATCAACTGCAATACCACTTTCATTTTGTTGAGTTTATCTTTAAGTTACATTGGTGTACTCCCATGTTGTGCAGAGTCTAGGCCAAATTTTTTATTAAGTTGTGGACATACTTGCTTTGATAGACAAATAGTCCATCTATGAGCTGCTTCACTTGCACTCCTAAAAAGTAACTTCGCTCACCCACCATACTCATCTCAAACTCAAATTGCATAAACTTTAAGAATTTGGCAACCATTGTGTTTGTGGAGCCAAATACGATGTCATCCACATAAATTTGAGCAATCAACCCCTTTGTTTCCATGAAGAAAAAACATGGTCTTATCAACTCCCCTTCACACATAGCCCTGATATAATAGAAATGCAGTAAGTCTCTCATACCATGCTCGTGGTGCCTGCTTCGTATCATACAAAGGAGGTAGTACACATGATTTGGAGCATCAGGTTATTTGAACGCTTTGGGTTGGCGAATATATACTTCCTCTTGGACATACCCATGTACTCTTAACATGCATATGAAACAACTTAAAATCCAGACTGCAAGCTACAATGAGAAGATTGTAGATTGGTTCCGTCCTTGCAACTGGTGTAAAAGTCTCATCATAGTCAAGGCCTTCAACTTGGGTATACCCTCGGGGCCCAAGACAAGCTTTGTTGCTGACATTGTTCCCCTTTTCATTTGTCTTGTTCTTGAAAATCCATTTTATCCCAATGATTTTGCTATGAGCAGGTGAGTCACCAGCTCCCTAACATTGTTTCTAAAAATTGATTCAACTCCTTCTACATTGTGACTAGCCAATATTCACCTGCAAGAGCTGTTTCATTTCTAGTAGACTCAATAGATTAAGTGAAACACATGAGACTACTTAGGGATTTCTTTCTGTTGTCCATGCTCTTATAATCAACATAAGGTAATCGACAAGTCTGAACACCTTCCCGAATATTCCCGATGACCAACTCTTGTGGATGATTCTTCCTAATTTTGGTTGGGCAACTGTGATGCACAGAGATGCTCTTCTCCGGTTTAAAATTAGACTTCTCTTCTGATGACGGCCAGATGACTCTACATCTTGCTGCCGATTTGCACTGAATGAGGATTGATTGGCCGGATCTGGCTCTAAGACACTTTATGTGTTTGTGCTTTGCGTAGTTGGAGTTCCTGTAATCTCCATAATTTGTACTGAGGTTTGAGCGATGTGATGAGTTTTAGATTTTGTTCTGGCAGGTTCACTCACACCATCATCATCGGCTCTGATATTTTTCTCAATGTTCGATTGATCATCCACTACAACATATAATGACTCCATGACAGTAATGATGCATTTGCTATACACACGATATGCATGATTGTTAAGAGAACATAGAAGAAATATGCTATCGGCGCTGCAAGGATAGAAATTCCCTACAAGTATCTGAACCTAAAGAATATAATAGGGATTGCCAAATGCATGACAGCGTAAGACACTTCGTTTCCTTCCCATCCATATCTCATAGGATGTCTACTTAATGTGTGGCCGATTGTACATTATGTTGTTCATGTAACATGCTGTATTGATAGCTTCATCACACCATTTCTTGTCGAGCCACTTTCTTGAAGCATTGCTCACTCCATCTCTTATAAGGGTTTGATTCTTCCATTCAGCAACTCCATTTTACTGTGGACATTTTGGTCCTCAAAATTCCCAACTGATGCCATGTTTGCTACAATATGAGTTAAATAAGTGATTCTCAAATTCCCTCCCATGTTTGCCACAATATGAGTTAAACAAGTGATTCTTAAATTCCTTTCCATGATTGCTTCTAATTCAGGATATCGATCCACTATCGCTCCAATTTTTGTGTATACGAATTGGCATAATTTCTGAAATTCTCCAAATGTTTCAAAATTTTCTCATAAAATATACCCAGGTGAATCGAGAAAAATCATCCACATAAAAAAATATACCTCTTGCCACAATTACTTGTCTCATCAATCGGGCCCATTACATCCATGTGTTGAAGTTCCATAACATGAGTGGTAACAATGTCCGTGATAGTTGAATGAGTGATCTTGATTTGTTTTCCCATATGGCATGTACAACACATACCACTAATTTTCTTTTGTAGCTTGCACATCCCTCTCACTAAGTCATGTTTGGACAATCTATATAAATGTTTTAAGTTGATATGCCCCAATTTCTTGTGCCATACTACATCTTCCTCCACCATCCCCTATAGATAGATGTTAGGACGCTTGAGTATGTAGCTTTTATCAGGAGACCTTTGTCCATTCTGTACAACTTGTCCATTGTGATAATCAGTCAACAATCGTTTTTGGTAAAGCATACTTCAAGATCTTGATCACTTAGTTGACTGATGCTAATCAAACTTTCCTATAGCCCAACTCCACATAGTACATTTTTAAGTGACTTATCCATCAACAACTTGCAGTGTCGGACACCAATTATCTGACTCTTTTCATATTTCCAAACATGACTAGTCCAACGTTGCACTTTACGAAGTTGTTCAGACTATCACGACAACCGGTCATATGATGAGAACAATCACATTCTGTTAGTGTTGATCCTTAAGGCCAATAACACAGGGCCTTTGTATCAACGCTTTCATATCCATGTATATGATATTTAATATTCTTCTTTATTTGTTTTATTTACTACTTTTAATGCATAACGTATAATGAAGCCCAAGTATTGTTAACTTAGAGTGTATCACAAAACGTTTTGATGATGAGAACACTCTAATAAAGTTATCAGTACTAAAAATTTATAACCGTAGTATTAGTGAGGCATGGGATCACCAATACACATAGGTTAGGATGTTCTAAGCTGCTTTCTTTAGAAGGTAGTAGTTGATCTCATCAACTAGGGTGTAGCGGCACCTATGCTAGTGCATGGATGCTTGTAGTTGACAAGTACATTGGATGAAATCTTAACTTTTGTCTTGAACAAAGTGTGTAGATTTTGAGATCAAAACTTGTGGTAGTGAAAGTTGCACAGTTTTGGTCTTTAAAGACGTTGTAGAAGCATAATTTATTTCCCAAAAATAGCTAGAGGTTAAGCCATGAAAAGACCCCAAAAAACCGTGGCATGGTTTGAGCAAATATTGTCCGAGCCCGAGGCATGTATGAGAAGTTTGTTCACATGCACACTACTACATGTTCAAGAATGATTTGTATGCGATAATTCTTTGTAGTACTCTAACTTTACATGTTTTCATTTAATTATGAATTAATTTGAATGTATGGTGGTTTATCATGGACTAGAACCCAATAGTATTTTTGTTATATAATAATTCTTATTACTTAAATTTCTTGGAAGTTTGTTTGTGATAGTTACATTCATATTTACAGTATGGCGTGCAAGTCATGCCTCTCTAGTATTCTTGATATAATTCTCTTCCCATCTCACTCCCCCCAAAGGTAACTTGAGGTTTTTCCAAATAATGTATGGTACATTAGTTGAGTGGTAGGAAAAATGTGAGAGTTAAAATTGGAATTACTTAATACAAGAATCGAGGAGGTTGTAAGATCTCCGAAAGATATGCTACGTGTAATGATGCAAAATTTGTGCGAAAGCGTAAACATAAGTGTGTGTTAAACATACACAACAAAAATTTCAGAGATCTTTTGACAATGAATCTTTGCTAATTTTTACAACTTGATGGTACAAGGGAGGAGAAATTTTTATACCTCTTGTAGAATCACTAATTCGTGCAAGAAAGCTACTTCCGTTGAGGTACTCAAATGTCCACCCTCTAGAGTAGTCCACACCACCACCTCCCTTGAGGTTTATACACCCTAAGTGCATAACTTATATGTGTATAAAGGAGTGCTAGCTCCAACCTTTAAGCCTTATAAAAGATAAGAAAACTTGTTCAAGTTTTTGCCCAAAAATTCCAAGTCTT
>JAOWBN010203231.1:0-14571 GCA_028565015.1 Pinguicula moranensis | reverse complement strand
GCTCAACTGATGAGAGGGAAATCGAGAACCCATATCTCCGACTCAATTCTCCAAAGAAGACAAGATACTGGACTGATGAACAAATGGATCACAACACACTGTAAGTTGAACACTCTGTACTTAGAAGACAAATGTGGATGCCCCAGTTCTGCTGCTTGCCATCCCTAGAAGACAATATAAAAAAGAAAACATGTTCATCTTCAAAATCCAATCTTAACATCAGAATCATTTGTCAGGAAAAGGTCGGAAACACTTAATACTCTTTCTAGCTATAAGCCATGTAATGCAAATGCCTCACATGAATGCAAAAAAGAAAAATTAATTCAAAATTTTATGTAATAAGTTCAAAATACCTGTCAATAGCAATAACAAGGAAACTAATATTTAATTAAGGATGAAAGAAATAGTAGAAAGTTTAGACTAAAAATGAAATCTTAGTTTATTGATAATAGGCCCTTAGCCATATATAGGGTACACTTTTGTTCTTTACTAATAAGTCCCTACAAAACTAATAAATTAGGTGAAAAGTATCCATTAAGCCATCTTGTTACACAATTTGTCCAAATCTAATGAACAAATCCTTTGTAAGACTACCAGCAACTTGCTCCTTGGTGGTTACATGTCTCAACTCCAGTAATCCACTATTCAACTTCTCCTTTAAGAAAAACCTATCAATTTCCACATATTTGATCCTGTCATGTTGCACGGGGTTGTTGGCAATACTGATTGCTGACTTGTTGTCTCACCACAACCTCATCTGTACCCCCTGGTCCATCTTGAGCTCCACCAACAGACCTTAACCAAATCATCTCTTCAACACTCAGGGTCATGACTCTACACCCTGCCTCATTTGTAGAACGAGCAACCACTGGTTTCTTACTCTTCCAAGAGATTGCTTCAAACCGAGCTCGAAGAGATTGCTTCAATCCATATAAAGACTTCTTGAACTGCAAACCTTACCAATTGTCTGGCTGGTGCCAAAACTAGGTGGGATCTCCATATACACCTCCTCTAACAAATCAATGTGAAGAAATGTATTCTTCACATCAAGCTAGTGTAGTTTCCACCCCTCATTTGCTGCTACGAAGACCAGAGCTTTTACTGTGCTCATCTTTGTTACTGGTGTAAAAGTCTAATTATAGTCAATGTCATAGGTCTGACAGTGCCCCTTCGCCACCAACTTCGCCTTGTAGCGCTCCACTCGACCCTCTGGGTTTTGATTCACAGTAAAGACCATTGCATCCAACTGCCTTCTTGCCAGGTAGCAGTGATACAAGTTGTCAGGTTTTGTTCTTTGCAAGAGCCTCAAGTTCTCTACTTCAAATCTTTCTTTGCAACGACAATGTTCAAAGATGCAATGAATGCTCCATGTCTGGGTGTGAGAGTAAGAGATATAGTGAATAAATCATATGGGAACCCGTACCAATCAAGTGGACCCCTACAATATTGCGAGTACTCCACCTTATCAGTTGGGGAGTGGAAGAATTAGGGAAATGAATCATATCACCTGAGGGATCAGTGTGGTATATGGTGGACTGTAAAAGTGCCTTCGGAGTCGAGGCAGGCAAGGATACAGGACATGGGATAAGCTCAAGCAGCTCTCCAATCTCCCTTCTTCTCAGCCACTGATGCCTTGTGTACAATAATAGCCCCCCCGAGCCTGAGTCCCTCTCCCCTCATCAGCCAACACCTCCTCTACCAGCGGAACCGGTACAACAACTGGCTCCACAGTCAACTCACTAATCGGGTAAGAAATGTCCCCAACTACTATCAATGGTTCACTCTATCACTATTACTCTCCATCTCTCGTCGTATACCCCCAGTATCTGCTTGTCAAAGAATGCAGATACCCCATGGGAAAAGTGTGGCTCATGCTCCCTGAATGTGACATCATGCTCACAAATAATCTCCTCTCAACTGGGCTCCAACAAACATATCCTTCTGAAAGGTGGAGTAACCCACAAGGACACTATTGATCAACCTCGGATTCAACTTTCCTATCTCTGGTCTATTGTCCTGCGCAAAGCACACACAGCCGAAGATCCTCAAAAGGAAGAGCATTTGCCTTTGCACCAGTCCATACCTAAATGGGAATTTCCACTCCAAAGTTTGGACAAAGTCAAGTGTTGGTCCATTCAGTGTTGTTAGGGGGCGCGCCCCGAGCGCGGGCGCTTAAGGCGCCCGAGACATCGCCCCTAGGTGGCTGAGGCGAGCAACATCCCAGGGGCGTGGCCGGGGCATGATGAGTACTCTTATTGCTGCAACAATCCTCTAGCAACTCTCCACATTGCTAATTTCATTAGACCCGTACATTTACTTCTTTGATCCCACATCGGTGTTGCTTCGAAAATCTCAAATTCAAAACCCTAGCGTCAACCAAGAATCTGTGGTTCCCATAGTCTTCACCGGCGTAATTCATGTTTAAACCATCTGGGTGTTGTTTCACACATTCAGTCATTGAGTCGATTTTTTTAGGTTTCTGTTGTTCTTGGGAATTGCTGTTCCCAGGTAATATTTTCAGTCTTCAATTACTATTCTATCTAGCTAAATGTTCATTTTTCCTTTTATTTTCTGATTTGTTACTTCTGCGATGTTTTACTGTGACTTAAAATATTTAGTGCTAAAGATTATGGGTTTTGAATGGTAAATTGCCTTGTGGGTATTATGGTTCTTTGCACCTCTTTGTTCAATTTTTTGTAGAAGGTGTGTTGTTGGATTGAGTTCCGTTCAGTGGCTCTGCAATTTTGTTTTTGCCCATTTGTGTGGGTTTAGTCTAATTTGGGTTTCTTGGTCTTTGTTAGTTCTGTTTTTTTTCTTTTCCAAAGGTGGGGTTTTTGGGTGTGAATCATCTCAAGTCTCTGTCGAGTTGAACATTAGGATCATATTGAAGTACAGGGACTGGCTTCGAGTATAATGCCCCTTGAACTAGTGAAGATAAAATTAAAGTCTATTTTAATGTATCAGGCCCATGTCCTTGTGAACTCTTTGCCGCCTCGTCGGAAAATATTAAGTTAGTGTGCCCTAGTTCGTGGGGCGCACACCCTGCACCCGAATTTTAAACCTGATCACCCCGGTGTATCCCGCTCTCCTAACAACACTGGGTACATTGCACTGTACCCTTAGCGAATACAGGCTGATCTGTACCATCAGATGTTTTAACACTCAACAAAACTGTTAGGCAAGTATAGGAGAACTCTCTAGCAGTACTTGTCACATGTGTGGATGCCCCAGAGTCGATCCACTCTGATGATCTAATAGTGGAAAAGGAGGTAAGAGCAAGTGGATCACACATAAATGAAAACAAGGTGATGCACCATCTCTCACCCATAATGCCCTCAACATCCTATGGACACCTCCAAGGATGCATGATCCTTCTCCGAGAAAACTACCCTCGGCACAGATTCTTCTTCCTCCTCATCTACCATCTGATGGTTTGGTAGCCTTCTCGTCCACCACCTATCTTGTCTCCACAGCCACGGCCCCTAACTCTAGACTGTCTCCTTCCACCAAATCTCTCTCCTTGGGTAGTTTAGGACAAATTTGCATGAAATGGCCTATCTCTCCATAGTGGTAACACCTACGAGTCTCCCCTCGTACAACAATGGAGGTACCGGTCTTGGTCAATGCATTCACTCTCTATATGAGCCCAACTAAGACCTTCAGAACCTCAGAATCAAACTTACTCAAAGCCTCCAATACCTTACTCACAACATTATCTTCCTCTCTTGTCATCTCTCACACAATAAGATAACGAGCCAGCACAACTCAACAATTCAGCATCCACAGCAATTCAATAATCCAACCACACCTCAACAATTCACAATCCAACACTACAACTCCACAATCAACAATTCACAACATCGACACACCAATCTCCCAAATCACCACGCCTAATTGGATTCTCCAATTTTAGGCAAACATTATAACTTTAACACTACGATACAAGCCAACCATCAATAACAACACACCATTCATTACCTCGGGTTTCAAAAGACGTGACTTTTTTTTTCCTTTTTTGTCCTCTCCTTTCTCTCTATTTTTTTCCTCTCTTTTTTTTTTCTCTTATCTTTCTGTTTATATTTCTCCTCTTTCTCGGAAGCCAACAATTCTCAACTAAAAAAAACAGCAGGTGCTACATTTTCTTTCCAAAAAGGAAGACGTTCTCTTTCTGGAAAATGTGACGGTTTCGCTCACCGCACCAAACAACACGGTTCAACGGACCAACCAGCACGGGCAGCAGGCTGTTGGTGTTGCGGGCATGCTGAAGCGCACGCTCATGGGAAGGAATTTGGCGCTCGTGGTGGGTGCAAGGATTTTCCGGAGGGTTTAGGGTGGCAGGCAGTTATGGTTTCCGGTGGTGGGGCGACTCTGATAGCAAGCAGAAAGTTTAGACCAAAAAAGAAATCTTAATTTATTGTAATTAACCCTTAGCCATATACATAGGGTAGACTTTTGTCCTTTGCTATAAAGTCCCTACAAAACTAATAAATACCAACAGAAATGAACAGCCATGCACTACAAATTGGGTAGGAAACTAAAATTGAGCAAACACTATAAAAACACTATTATTTAAACCCCAGATCTAAGAACAGTTTGAACCCATTCATCAATACAGGCATACGAACTCAGAAAGAACATTAAATTCCAAAACTCTACAACGTAGGGAAATATAGCGGCAAATCTATCATGAAACTCACACAATCGAGTCTTGGAAATAGAACTTCACAGATCCAAAAGCAGATGGAAGCAAGCATATCACATAGCTCACGGAGGAACATGATATATATATATATAAGGCCAATGATTTCAGAAACAAAGAGAGATCCCCACAGAAAATGAAATAGAATGTACTAAAACTAAGGATCGTGAACTGGTGGAGTTGAAAACTACCATCTCCGTCAAATCCACAATTAAAGCAAAATACCAAAAACCATTTGAAATGAAGAGCCAATGAAGAGAACCCACAATTCCATTTCAACCGAGTTCAATCAGATGACATATCAAAAGCCCGGACAAGCTATAGCCCCCAAACTAGAATTAAAGCGAAAGGTAGAGAAGCAAACCTGAAGAACAGCTTGGAACGAGTAACCCAAATAGCAGAGGCATGAGATATCAATGCTTAGGGAGGCAGTGGCTGAGAAAATACGGAATAAAGATTGGGGAATCTACGAGATGTATTTGCAAGGTATGAGGCCTAGCAAAGTGAACCAAGTACGAGGGACTTGGGTTGGAGTGGTAGAAACTAGAAGGCTTCAAAATTTCACTCATTTGCATCCAAATTCTTTCGACATTGTTCCATTCTCTGTTTTCAAATGCCTTTCGAAAAGTTGAGAGAATCCAAATGTATTATAGTTCGAGTCTCTCTGTTCCAATTCCAGATCCAGGTCTTTTCTAACCACAACTAGGCGGAATCAACCAGAGGATAAATGTACTAGCCAAGATCTAGTTCAGATCTGCGAAAAAGTAACTATAAAAAAAAAGATCTGCGAAAAAGTATACTTCAGATCTGTAGAATTACAAAATAGACGATTAGTTGAGGGAGAAACTGAGAAACTCTTACAAAATTCAACAGCCCCCATTAACATTTGCCTCACAAAAGTTTGCTATTTGTATGTCCATCTAAGAATCTTGATCCTTCATCTTAAGTATTTATTGATCAATCGTCCTGCTTCTCTATCATTTATTTAGTTTCAACGGCTGGATGTTCGTCATGTATATGATTACAGCTATTATTTTATTGGCGAAAAGAAAAAAAGAAACTGCTGAAAAACAAAAAAGAGCGTAAAGAAAATATGGAAGGCCCATTAAATTCTCTCCAAGAAACACAATCCAAGAAGACCATTTTGGAACGGAAACTGGGAAAGTAATCTCTTTGAAGAGCTGAAGATTTCAAACAAGTTATTGAAATTGAGATCAACCTCTCCGTTATGACTACATTGTTCATTTTTTTTTTTATAAAATCTGAAATATTTTTTGACAAATTGTATTGAGACTTGCGATTAGGTTTCAAGGTATGTGTTAATTTTGAAATCCTGATGATTTGGGGATTAGAGACATGATGATGGTGCACAAAGATTTGTTAAAGAAAAAAAGCAAAGATTTTGGACAAATAGTTAAAAAAAAAAAAAAAATGGTTTTGGGCAAATCTGTAAGTGTCAATGCTACTTTGATGAGCAAAGATTGAAGAAACATGATGATCTTGGTACTTTAAGAGGAACGAAAGACTTATAATTTTGAGGTCAATCATTTGCCGAAAGTGCTTTGATTTTCTCAAATTTGATGAAAGCCGTTCAACTTTGACCAGTGATTGTCGATATCTATTATAAGTTGCAATAATTTTGGTGCCTTTTGGAACCCCTTAGACAAACAAAGTACTTAAAGTTTGATGGTCGATTGTTCAGTTTATAAGGTAAATTTTGTACAAATCCGTACACTGATTTTAGGGCTTTGTGGCAGATTTTGGGTTGACTTTCTTAAAACATTTTGTGATAATTTGTTTGTTATAATATTTTATGATTCCTTGTTCACTTGTATCAACAAATATTTTATGGTCTCCTATTCCGTTGCAACCCAATATACATTGTGGCATTTGATGTATTGATTTTCAACAACTTTAGAAATAGAAGTACTAGAATTAAATTAAAAGTGATCCTTTAACCCATTATTTTCTTCCTTTGCTTAAATCCAATTACGGAATTTAATTTGATTGGCCAATTCTCACTAAACTTAACTTGTCTAAGCCCAATAAAGCCCTAATATCTCATTTCCCCATTCTAGCCTACAGCCGCACCCCCATACCCCATGCATTAAATTAAATCATATTTCTTTTACGAAAATTCTTGTGCATTACATCCTCCCTTTCTTATGGTATAGTTTCATCCCCGAAACTCGCTTGCTTGTCGGTTGGAAACAGGTGGGGGATTGCTTTTTCATGGTGTCCTCTAATTCCCACACCTCCAAGTTCATGTGCCGATTCCACAATACCTTGACATAACAAATTAGCGTCGCGCAAGTTTTTAACTTGATTGAACCATTTTATTACTATTTTAAGTATTGAATTTCTCGGCTGCAGGTTGTGCATGAATCTATCTGGAGGTGATACTGCTGGTGAAGGAGATCCAGAAATTGAAAGGACATTTCAAGCCAGAAGGATAGCTCGAAGGATAGAAAGAATGCAGTGCCAGGAGCAAGAAGACAACGTTGGCATAATGCTAGTACCAAATGAGGATGATGTTCCCATGGAATATTTTGCCCTGCTTCGTGCAGAGGAGGTGATTCCCTCCATAATGACACCAGCTATACAAGCCAACAATTTTGAGCTAAAATCAACTACCATTTAGCTGCTTATGCAGCATTCTATATATGGAGAAGGAGCAACAGATGATCCCAATTCAAATATCAATGCATTTGTGGAAATGTGTGATGCCCTCAAGTACTCAAATGTTACCTATGATACTATTAAACTGAGATTATTCCCTTTCTCACTTCGGAATAAAGCCAAAAGGTGGTTGCAAGCACTGCCCCCGGACTCCATTCACACATGGGATGATCTGAGGAAGGATGATAGTTAGACTCTTAAGCGATATTACATCTTTCAAGCACAGAGACATGGAAACTTTGTATGAAGCCTGGGAAAAATTTAAATATTTGCTAAGAAGATGCCCAAATCATGGTCTGCCACACTGGAGGTAGATACAAGCTTTTTACAATGGTTTAGAAAGCACAACAAGGAGAGAGAGAGAGATGCAGCTGCCAATGCCACCTTCATGAAGAAGACATACAATGAAACATACACACTCTTGAAGGCTATGGCCTAAAACTGTTACAGATGGCCTAGAGAAAGAGATAGTGCTAGGAGAGTAGGAGAAAAATATGAGATAGACAAAGTGGATCCTTTGACAGTTGCTATGGAAGCTATGAGTTCTCGTTTTAAAACATTCATGAACCAAGGCATGCCTCCACGGCCAGTAATGATTTTGCAACAAATGTCTTGCAATTCATGTGAAGGACCTCACGCTCAAGAGCAATGTCAGGAAGTGTCAGCAATTGACAACATTCCCATGGAGCAGCTGAACTTTGTATCAAACCAACCCAGATATCAAAACTTCAACCCAAGAAAGAATGACCACCCCAATTTCTCATGGAGTAAAAACCAGCATGTGTTGAACCCTCCTGGTCAAACACCTTTCAAGGACCAAGACCTTTCCAAGGGAATCCACAGTTGCAGCATCAGCGCCCTTCATCAGAAGAGTTGATAAAACAACTAGCATTGACTGTGAAAAACAACCAGAACCTACAAGATCTGATGGCACAGTTGGCCACAAGAAACCAGAGCTAAGTTCAAGGATCATACAGTGCCTATAAGAAATCTGGAAGTTCAAGTGGGGAAGCTGGCAAAATAGTTGGCAGAAAGACCTCCAGGAACACTGCCTAGTAACACTGAGGTGAATCCCAAGGAGTAGTGCCAAGCCATAACCCTGAGAAGTGGAAAGGAAGTGGAAAGAGTTTTCAAAGATACCCCACTTGCTAAGAATGAGGCCACACTAAAGCCTGAAGAAGTGACACCTCAGAAAAAGGAATAACAGAGACCAATAGTCCCATTCCAACAAAGACAGAAACAAGGGAAGTTGGATAAACAATTTAAAAAATGTCTTGATGTTTTTAAGAAATCGAATATTAACATTCCATTTGCAGAAGCAGACCTACAACCATATCTCTACACTTGACAGACAAATCAATCAAACGCCCTTGAGGGATAATTGAAGATGTCCTAGTAAAAGTGGACAAATTCATCTTTCTAGCTGATTTCATTATTTTGGATATGGAGGAAGATAAAGACATTCCAATTATTTTAGGGCGTCCATTTCTAGCAACAGGAGGTGCACTAATTGATGTCCAAAGAAGAGAGGTGATCCTCAGAGTTCAAGGAGAAGAAGTCAAGTTTTATGTATTTCGAGTTTTAAAACATCCAAATCACTAAGAAGATTGTTGGAACATTGAGACAACTGATCAATTCATTCAACCAAATTATGCATACTTGAGAAGTGATCTGAAAAATTGCCAAGTCAGTACTAACCATGCAATCCTAGAAGAACTTGGAGTTAAGGAATATGAAAGTTGACTTGATGCCAATGGCAATAGCAGTAAAAAAAAGGTTTTGAAGATTTGGGTGAACGCCCAACATCCCAAGCTAGATCAATTCAACAACTACCTACATTAGTACTCAAACCATTGCCCACACACTTAAAATATACATTATTGGGTAATGAAGATACGCTGCCAATGCTTATTTCTAACTTTCTTTCACAAAAAGAAGAGGATAGCCTGTTGCGTGTGCTCAGAGATCATAAGTATGCTATAGGATGGACCTTGGCAGATATAAAGGGGATAAGCCCCTCTGTCTGCATGCACAGAATATTGTTGGAAGAAGGAAGCAAAACAGTGGTAGCATCCCAATGAAGATTAAATCCTATCATGAAAGAGGTAGTCAAGAAAGAAATTCTGAAATGATTGGATGTTGGAGTGGTGTATCGTATTTCAGACAGTAGTTGGATTAGTCCAGTACAATATGTCCCAAAGAAAGGAGGCATGACATTGGAAGTCAAAAAGCAGAATGAACTTATTTCCAAAAGAAAAGTAAGTGGATGGAGAATCTATATGGACTGTAAAGCATTGAACAAAGCCACAAGAAAATATCACCACCCACTACCATTCATTGATCAGATGCTAAACCGCCTAGCAGGGCACAAATATTACTACTACCTGGATGGATATTGTGGTTACAACCAGATTTGTATTGCACCATAGGATCAGTAGAAAACCACATTTACTTGCCCTTATGCAACATTTGCATTTCGTCCCATGCCATTTGGACTTGGCAACGCTCCAACCACTTTTCAGAGGTGTATGACATCTATTTTTTCTGACATGGTGGAGCACAAATTGAAGTTTTCATGGATGATTTCTGTGTGGTGAGATCTTCGATTGAAGGATGCTTGAGCAATTTGAAGCTAGTGCTAGCAAGATGTAAAAATTCAAATCTATTACTCAATTGGGAGAAATGTCATTTCATGCTACAAGAAGGCATTGTGTTGGGATACAAAGTGTCAAGTTTGCGGATAGAAGTTGATAAAGCAAAAATCGAAGTAATAGCCAAAACTGCCACCACCAACCTCTGTCAAGGGGGTTAGAAGCTTCTTGGGCCATGCCAGTTTTTACACTAACCTGGTCATGATGTCCACTATGAAAGGCATCCAGTTCCCCATCAGCCCGATGCCACCACCACTGACCTTCACTCCATCTGCACCACCAATAGAGGCAACTACTAGAACTGTAGATGAAGAGGATGATGATGGCGATGATGATGGCACGTGCACCTACAACTTGGTGGGATCTGACTTCGACTTTGAATGAAGCATTTCTGTGCCTGCCTTCAGGGGAGTATTACTTTCATTTCTTAATTCTCCTCATATATCCACTAGAGTAGTGTCTCACAAGTTTGGAGATCGGTGTTCATTTGAACTCTTGCTTTATTTGCTCCTGATTTGCTAATTTTTGTTCTGAACTATTCTGCTTGAACTATTTTTTTTAATGAGTGCTGTTTTATGTCATTAACGACAGTCCTATTTAAACTAGTACATAGTCACCTACCTAGAAGTTAGGTTACGCTAAGTCATCACTATACTTAAAGCACAGAATAAAAATATTGGGGTAACTGATTGAAGACATAACCGTGGGAGAGGTATTTAATTAAAACAAATTGGAGAAAGTACCTGAACTTAGGTTTAGATTAATAGAGAAGTCCAAACAATTTTTCAAAATTCGAAGTAACCCCTCTGAGCCTAAATCAAGAATGGGACAAGCTATGGATATGAAAAAGCAAAAGAAAAAAAAAGAGAGAAAAAACCAGAAAATTGTTTGTATTTCGAGGGATAGCTAGACACTTGTTTATGTGCATTCAAAGATCAAAATAGCTATTGCAAAGCAAAAGAAAAGAAAAACAAAAGGGCATCGTGATGTATATAAATGCTCTTACATTGTTATGCATGTAAATACTCTCGGGTCTAATGTATGATTCCGATGGAGAAATTATGTATTGGCTTTAAGAATAATGTCTATCTCAATCGCTGACCGCCTTGGTATGGCAAAAAGTGAGGAAGATGAAGAGAAATTGAAAAATTGAAGTGGACAAATTTGTTAGTCTTAGTTTAAGGACGGGGACCTAACCTGAAAAATGAGAAACCCCCCATGGTGCTAACCATAATCAACCCCTTTTATCTATGAAGTAACATAAAGTTGGTGATGACCGAAAGCAAAAAAAGTTGAACATGTACATGCATTACTTGGAGTTGAGTGACCATATGTAAACAAACATCTCAATATGTGAATATATCTTTCCAGGAATATGTTTACTTGAGGGCAAACAAGGATTTAAGTATGGGGATGCCGATGAGCCGATTTTATACCTAATCAGACTATTTGAGTCTGATTTGGCTCAATACTGATGAGGGGACACACTTTTATATTAATTTTTCATTTTTTTGCAGTAACAGCTCATTTAATGCTCACTGAGAATAAAAGAAGGGAAAAACCCCCAAAAGCAGAGGTTTTACCCCGTAAGTTCAGGGCATAACACCAACTCATATTCCAAATAATCTTGCATGATAGTACTTGTACACATTTAGCGTACCCCAAACCCTTTAGGCAGACAAATCTACCCTTTGAATTAGACTCCAAACTTCCAGAGAAGCTACTGGACGTGGTATATAAGGTACAAAATAATCTTAGCTGAGAGAACCAGAAGGAGCGTACGGAAAGTAAGGGTTTAGGGACCACTTGTTCGTGAGCTCGTGTTCAAGGGAGATTGATTTCAATTTCTTTGTTTAGTGTGATGAACTCAATATTTGTCATTTGTAGAATAGCCCTTGCTTTAAGCATGATCTAAGACTCCTTGTCCAGG
Source organism: Pinguicula moranensis (assembly GCA_028565015.1). Lineage (NCBI taxonomy): Eukaryota > Viridiplantae > Streptophyta > Magnoliopsida > Lamiales > Lentibulariaceae > Pinguicula > Pinguicula moranensis. Next base: position 2,612 of record JAOWBN010203231.1, on the reverse strand, counting down.
GGCGCAATGTAGCCCTTGATGAACTCGGGAGAACATAGAATGTTTATCTTATTTGAACACTAATCTTGACTTTGGTTTTGGTGTTTTTTATCCTCGTCTATGTATGTTTGGCCAACATAGGTAGATACACTAAAAGTAGTGGGAGGCCAAGAGGTACAAGCTACGCTAGGCATAGCAAAACCCACATCGATTGCTATAGCATGAAAATGCTATAGAATCAATGCTACCGTGTGAGGATTACTTGTGAGGAAAGTCTTAGGTTTTCTTAATGTGACATTCTAGAGGTACTCATTTGTGAACTAAAGAAGGGCCTTTAGTCTCGACAAAGAGTTATGCCTAGGAAAGGAGAATATGGTAGGCAAATCATTAGAAGCTAAGCATAATAAGCTAACTATGAACCCACTCGAGGGCGTCAAGTGGTGAAAGTGTGGTCCCTAGATGTTTTTATCCATTGCATTTGTGCTAAACTTATCTTATTGCATTTTACTTGTCTCCGCTTTTGCGTAGTTCTTAGATTAACCAATAGATTAAAAACAACCTCTTTATAATTGGCTCAAATTGTATGAAACTTGTTAATGTTAGTGTTTGTTAACCACAATCCTCGAGGTTTGACATCCTTCTCTTCACTATATTACTTGTGCAACTTGTATACTTGCAAGTAGTGAATGCTACAAGTGTTTGCGCACCAATTTGTTGATTAGACAAATGGCCGAGTCTAACCTTACCACAAGGACGAGCTTAGATTCTAGAGAAAGTTTAGGGTTCCTTATTCAAGAAGGTGCAGGTTCCAGCTTTTCTTACTCACACGGTGAATCAAATGAGGGCTCTAAAATCTTAGGGATATGTTTGATGTCAGGAGTCCCCAAATTAGGTATTATTGGTTTATTCTCTAAGCCTAATAGAGTTTTGTTTGGTGGCGAGAGACTCTAAACTAACAACCTTTGGCTCCGCCCTATTGATTAGTCCTCTTATCATAACATAGATAATTAACTTAAAGTTTCACCAAGGATTAAGAAAAATGTTCTAGAATTAATACCCACCTAGACTAGTCCCGAATACTGATTGCTAGCCTAGGCACTTGTTCATTAGAGAGTTTAGGAGTTGGGTCATGGCCAACCAATCTCCTAATCTCCTAGCTAGGTGTTAGATTGTGGTTAGCCATCCATCTAACCTCTATGTTGCCTACAATTGACTAGGATAATGGTCATGGACCTTAAGCAATTAATAGTCGCCATAGAATTAAGAAAAAAAATAAGAAATAAATCTGAACTTCAATTTCTAAAATCTAGACCCCATTCAACTCAAACACATGAATAAGATCCATCGAAACCCCATACAACTTCCTTAGCTGAACATACCCACGGAAAAGCACATAGTTCATATACAAACATGCACAAGTTCAATTGAAAACTAAAGTAATTAGGAAATCTTCCCCTTTTACAAAGTTGATACCACAAAAGAGGTTGGAGAAATTGGTCCTTAACTCTAGTTACAAGGTGGTTAGCCTCAAGAACTTGTGGTGGAGATCACTTCTCTTCTTCAAAAGAAAACCCTAGGTCTAATTCTATGCTAAGAAAGTAGACATAAAGAAAATGGAGAGAAAATGAGTCATCCAACCCTAGCCAAAAGTTGTGTTCAATGAAGTGGAATGAAAGCTTATATATAATTAGGTTAAATGAGGGTAAGATGGGAATTTGGTGGCAAATATTGATGATTAGGCGCTCCAAAATGGCACGAGGCGGATGCCTGGACGAGCGAGGCGAGCACCTTATGGATATCTTCTTCATTTTGATGAATAATGAGACAACCTGGATGCATGAGGTGGGGGACTTGAGCAAATCTTCATTGTCATTCGGGTTGAGGCTGGAGCCCAAAGTTGGAGGTGGGTGCCTTCAGAGAGTTGACATTTTTGAACTACTTTTCTACTTCTTCTGTATATAATCATCTTTTGAATTATGTTGGCACTTATTTGGAACTAATTAGATGGTATGTGATATACTTTGGAAAGCGATTGAAGCCTAATTTCCACAGAAGTTTGAATTGCTCTATTTAGATGTCTACGTACAGAGGTATGCTTGATTGAGTGGAAACTATCGGCTACTTTCTAGAGTTTAGTAGCTTCGGCAGGTGCTTCAAGGAAGAGGCGGATGCCTTCAGAGACTTGTCTTCTAGAACTTCGTGGGGGATAAGGCTACCTAAGTGGAGGGACAATTGGGTTAGTGCAGAGATGAGGCTCCAATATGAGAGGCGGGGCCTTTAGAGACATGCTCTTTTGGACGGTTGTTCTTTTGCTTCTCTGCGCATGGTCCATCTTTTGAATTTTTCTGGTACTTACTCAGGAATAAATAGAGGGTGTGGTGTATACCATTGGAAAGCCCTTGGGCCCCGTTTACTAGGCGGAATTACGTGTCATTATGATGGAATTGGAGTATAATTCTCCGTTTACTATACACACAGTAAAAAAAGCGGGTCAAAGAATTCAATTCCATGACCCGCTTATTTTTTACAAATTCCTGGAATTGGGATCAAAAAATAATTCTCCCCCAGACGTGGAATTGACTTGAAATACACATTTTAGAACATATTTACCCTCGGACCAAATAATTCTCCCC
>JAOWBN010203220.1:0-14571 GCA_028565015.1 Pinguicula moranensis | reverse complement strand
CTCTGATCAAACTTGATCTTCTACCGATCGATTTTAAACTTGATGGATCGGCTACATATATTAGCTGGTCTCGCAGGATTGAGACCATCTTAGTAGGGCGAAGCCTGAACGGTTTCCTGAGGGAGTGTGAATCAAGTAGTGATATCTCTTCCACTACAGAGTGGAAAGTTACTCATGCTCAGCTATGTATCTGGTTTCTGAACTCGATGACTGCATTTTTTGCTTCTACTGTGGATGGCCTTATCTCGGTGAGTGTGATGTGGGCTAGTCTGAAGACTACCTATTCCGGAACTGAAAATCAGATGAGGGTATTTCAGCTTCAGCTGGAGATTGATGTAGAGGTCTAGGGGAAGAAGTCTACTCAAGAGTATTCTATTTGTTTGAAGCGATTGTGGGCTGAGATGGATCACTATGACCCATTGTCCAGCTGTAGTGATTCGAAATGTAAAATGCAAAAACGTTTTGAGAAAGAAATGACTATGAAATTTTTGAAATATCTGAATTTGATCTTTCACTCGAGGAGATCAGTTTTATTCTCCCATGCCAAGATTCCATCACTGGATGAGGCTATTGCAGCTATGATTCAAGCGGAGAGTTAAATAAAGATACACTCTACGCCGGGTGTAGTTTCAGACTCAAAGGCGTTGGCTACTGCTAGTTCTCGGGTAACTGGGATCCAGGGGGAGACTCGCAGTTGTTATCAATGTGGAATGATTGGCCACTTGATGGAGTCTCGTCTGAGAATGTCCCGTGAGAAAGATTCTGGAGGTGGAGGTGGAGGTAGAGGTAGAGCTCGTGGAGGTAGGAGAAGTGGTTTTAGGGATAGTGGCCGAGGAGGCTATCGCACCAACTTGATGGTGGATGCTGGCGAGGAGGAGGTATAGGGAGTACTATGATTGTTGAGAAGGATCGAGCATTTTTTGACGTACTCCACAGAAAACTCAAAATTATGAGGATATGCACTGATACACCCACCTCATCTGACTTCTCTGGTAATATTGCTTTGGCCTCAGGTTTCACAGGTTGTGTGACTCACTAGCCCTAGCATCCATTCCTACCACTGTCTCGTCAGATTGGATCATTGACTCTGAATCTTCTGGACACGTAACGGGTACTGCTAAGAAGTTCTGCTCCTATACTCCTTTAGCAAATCCGTTGAGTGTTAAGATAGCTGATGGTGATCGACCCGTAGTGGGTAAGGGTACAATACATTGTACCAGCACTTTGACCTTGTACAAAGTTTTGCATGTCCTTCATTTCCTGTTAACCTCCTCTCCATAAATGTCATTATTAACCAATTAAATTGTACTGTATTGTTTGATATACCCAGGTGATCTTTCGGGAGAAGAAAATAAGCAAGGTACTTGGGACTGGGACATAGCGTAGTGGCTTGTGGTACATGGATCGTAAAGGATTAGACTCAGCCCTTTCATCCATCATGGAGAGACCTGGAGAAGACAACACTGTGGGAGACCTAATGCTTCATCATAAGTGATTAGGTCATCCATCTTTCTTCAGTATGAGTCGACTTTATCCTTGTCTATTTGCTACAGTGAATAAAGAAAAGTTAATTTGTGATGCTTGTGAGTTGGGCAAGCATAACAGAAGTTCTTATGTTAGCTCTGGTGGTCGGAGTTTGCGTGTTTTTGATTTGATACATTCGGATGTATGGGGCCCCTGTCCAACAGCAACATTCAATGGATTTCGTTACTTTGTGTCCTTCATTGATTGTTGTTCCCGTGTTACTTGGCTGTATTTAATGAAAAACAAGAGTGATGTACTTGCCTGTTTCAAAGATTTTCGCAAATGAGTACAGACGCAATATGGTGCAATATTAAAGGGGTTGCAATCTGATAATGAGACAGAATACACTAACAGGGCGTTCACTGAATATTTGTTATCACAGGGTATTAAGCATGAAACTACATGCCCATACACAACAGAGCAAAACGGGGTAGCTGAGAGGAAAAATCATCATCTTCTTGAGGTGGCTAGAAGTATGATGTTTACCATGAATGTCCCAAAATATTTGTGGGGACAAGCGGTTCTTACAGCCACATTCCTGATTAACCGGATACCATCTCGAGTGTTAGATTCGAAGTCTCCATTTCAAATCTGGAATGGTACAAAAGGGGACACGATTCCGTTGAGAATGTTATAGCCACATTTTTTGTACTGGATAATAGGCCACGGGTTGGAACGTTGGATCCAAGGGCTATCAAGAGCGTATTCGTGGGATACTCTGTGACTCAAAATGGATATGTGTGTTGGAGTCCAATTGAGCGGCGATTGTTTGTGAGCATGGATGTTACATTTCGAGAGCATGTGCCATACTTTCAGCAGGGGTCCTACTCACATCTTGAGGGCTCGTCTGAGCATATACGACGAGAGGAGGAGAATGAAAAATAACACCAGGGATGAGAGTAGTGATAATGGGGGACATACGATAGTACAAGTGGGTGGCATTTCTTGTCCTTTATCAATGAGTGAGTCGGGTGCAATAGAGAGAGATTCTGAGCCAGGGGGAGCCTAGAGAGGTTCCAGAGTCTCCTGCTCCCGTCTCATGCCCAAGGTCCTTGCCTGCTTCGACTTCGGAGGCATCTTCATCTCCAGGTGACACTATTCCTCTCATTGATATTCCTATTTTTCCTACTGATATTCCTGTCCATGATGTTACTGTTAGGAAAACCACTCGCAGCAATGCAAGGGTTCCCCCAAACAGATATGGTTTTTCTCCTAATAGGTTTCATCCGTATGATATTGATAATTCTATCTCGTACTCTCTTATACTTCCTAAGCATGTAGCATTCATTGCATCTTTGGACACTGTCTCTATTCCTAAGTGTTGGCAGGTGTCTAAAGCAGATTTGAGATGGAAAGCGGCAATGATAGAAGAGCTTGATGCTCTTACAAAGAATAAAGCGTGGTGTCTTGTGCCACTACTACCTGGTAAGAAGGTTGTTGGATGTAAGTGGGTGTTTATTTTGAAGCAGAACCTCGAGGGCAAAGTGGAACGCTATAAGGCACGACTGGTAGCCAAAGGATACACCCTTGGCAAAAATGAGTACAGTCAGAACTTTGGTCTCTATAACAGCAAATAAAGGGTGGAACTTGCATCAGCTCGATGTGAAAAATGCATTTCTTCATGGTGATCTGTAAGAAGAGGTGTACATGGAGATCCCTCCGGGATTTGGCACCAGTCAAACTGAGGGTCAGGTTTGCAAATTTGAGAAATCATTATATGGTTTGAAACAATCTTCTCGAGCCTGGTTTGACAGGTTCAGGAAGACTATGATTGGCATGGGTCATCAGTAAATCAATGCCGATCATACTGTATTCTTCAGGCATGATGGGAGTCATATCACGGTGCTAGCAGTATATGTGGACGACATGATCATTACAGGTGGTGATGAAAGCGAGATTGCAAAATTGAAGGTGAGACTGGGAAAGGAGTTTGAGGTAAAGGATTTGGGCCCAAGAGAAGTATTTTCTTGGGATTGAGATAGCTCATGGGCCCAAGAGAATCGTTCTATCCCAACAAAAGTATGTTCTAGATTTGCTCTAGGAGACAGGTATGTTGGGTTGCAAGCCCGCAAAAAATGCCGATTGACCAGAGGCTGAAATTGAGTGCAGAAGCAGGTGAACCAATTGATAGGGAGCAGTATTAAAGGTTGGATGCAGTGCACCAGATATTGAGGTACTTGAAGAATGCACTGGGAAAAGGGTTGATCTTTAGGAAGAGTGAACATCTGAATATCGATGGATACTGCGATTCAGATTGGGCTAGCCGTGTTGATGATAGACGATCCACGTCCGGTTATTGCATGTTTGTAGGAGGCAATCTAGTCTCTTAGCAGATTAAAAAATAGACAGTAGTGGCTCGTTCTACAGCTGATGCAGAATATAGAGCAATGGCCTTGAGTATTGTTGATTTGATTTGATTGAGATCTATACTTGTGGAACTCAAGATGGATCCATATCCGAAATTAAAGTTGTGGTGTGACAGCAAAGCAGCTATTAGCATTGCCAACAATCCAGTACAGCATGATAGAACCAAACATGTAAAAATTGATAGGTTCTTCATCAAAGAAAAATTAAACAGCAGATTGTTGGAACTAAGTTACATAGTCACCAAGGAACAAGTTGCCCATGTGTTAACTAAAGGTATAAGTCCCCTAGATCTTGAGAGACTTTGTAACAAGATGGGTTTAGTTGATATCTTTCGCCTATCTTGAGGGGGAGTGTTGGACATTATTGCCAAAGTCAAGAAAGCAGGAAGCATGCGTGGAGTTATTCAAGAAAAGCATGAGGCACGCCAGACAATGAATGACATGTTGTAACGCATGCATGCGTGTTTGTATTAATTAATATGCATGCTTTATCGAACTTTCCTCTATATAATGAGGATGAATCAATGTAACGAATAATAAGATTTTTTAATACTACGAGTATTCTCTGTTTTATATTTTACAATTGGATTTCCAAATACAAATAATAAATCATGTAAAGTAACCAATAATTATCTCTTATGTTTGTCTTCCAAAATCTTCAACTGCTTTAAAACCTGGCCCATTATTGGGCAGGATCTATATCATTTAACTTTCTGGCCATAGCTAAATGGTATAGGATTTGAGTCCAATTCACAATTCAATCTCACAAACTTATATCATTGATCAACCCAATTAAGTGGAAGCCTATAAAACCTATTTTGTTTTGACTCCAAAATAATTTAAAACAAAACAAGCTTTAAAACTAATCTTTTGTGAAAATAACTTTAAAACAAAATTATTTTCCAACACCGTGACTCGGATTGGGCCTAATATATCATGCTGGTTCAACCAATGGTCAGGCCGGACTAGATGTCATACTTAGTTTTTAAATTATTTAAAAAATATTATTTCGAGGGTAGAGGGATTCGAACCTCTCACAAAATTCAACATTTAACCACGAAACTAACATAATATTTGTTATAATAAACTAAATTTAGTATACATTATAATTTAATATTTGGGCCCGAAGCCCAGTGTCTCAATAAATATAACGGAGACTTGGACCCGAGTCCTAAGTATACATGAACATCTTTGTTTCAATAGAGATAACCGATCCATCAAACCCAGGACTTTTCATCCAAGAAGTTCCTAACAGTAAGTGGAGATGGAACATCATAACGTCGGTACTCAAATAATTAATTTTTAGTGATTATTGTTTATTGCTTTTTTTTTATCAGAAAAATTAATTATATTATTAAGTCTTTGGCAAAAAAATATTTAAATCTTTCGAGAGACCTATCTAATATTTTTACATAGTTGGGGATTCCGAAAACAGTCTCCCAATGACAACCCTCCGACTACATCATTATAGGTAGTGGCTCAGATCCAAGCATACACCTTTGTTTGCTCCAGAATGTACTCGCAATTTGTGGGGTCGCCATTGAAGACATAAATATTGCGCGCTTTCCATATGCCTCATACTAGTCTATGCCACAAAGATTTTCAAATTTCTCTCCACTTCTTTGACTTAATCATGCCCAGATGTAGAATATAAACCCGAAGCGGGTTGTTACTCCCTACGTGATTGTACCAAAGCCATTCATAGAGTTGTTGCCACATTTTGTATATGTGAGTACATTCAAAGAATATATGACTGGGAGACTCTTGGTTATCTTGACATAACGCACATCTTGGGGGAAGTAGATGTGTTGTGAGTACGCCCTGTGCATACAGTTGGTCAAACATTTCAATTCGTCTTTGGATCAGTCGCCAGATGAAAGCCTATATGCGCTTTGGTGAGCCTTTACTGAGCTATTGGCCAACGGTTCATTCCCCTGCAAAGAAAAACCCATGAACTATGTTAGTACAATGTAAACAATTTTTACCGTGAAACTATTACCTTCTCTGTTCAACAACCACCTCCATGCATCCTTCACTCCTGGTTGAATGACAACACCTGCAATAACAAATTCTAAAATAGGAATTAGCAATAACTCATAATCAAATAGAGGACAATGCCATAATAACCAGGTAAGATGTTCACTCTTCGACACACTTTTGTTGCAATAGTGTTGGCTTTGTCAGTGGCTACTGAAAACAAGCATGGGAAGACATATTCCAGACATCCCATATCCGCCCACATCGTCTTCCAGAATAGTGTATCCTCTCAACTGCCTATTCTTTGATGCATATTACTGTGGAATCAGTACGTCAAACATATGAATTTACATCAATCCCTCCACCATCTAGGCTATCTCCCCTTAGTAGCAATCGCGTTCAGTCCCTGTTGAGTCCATCTAGATTAAGATAAATGGACTGTATAGTCTTGATGATTAGTCCATTTGGTTCATTTAATATTCTCCAGAGCCATTTACCTAACATGGTTATATTAAAGAGTTCCAAACTCTTGATCCCTAACGCTCCCTTCTCCATTGTTTGATAGATGAGATCCCATTTCATCCAGTGAATCGATTTGGCCATAAGAATTTTAATTATATCCTCCTCATGGTCACGATTACCTCTTTAGGTTCTTTGAATGTAGATAGGAAGTACATCGCTAGCCCTGTGAGAGTGGACTTTATGCAGGAGATTATGGACCCAAATGCCAGATAGGACTTTTCCCAACTCTTTATAATCCTCTGAAATTTTTCGATAGTCGGTTACCATGTGGTTGATCTCCCCGAACTTGCCCACTCAGATATATTGGTGGCAATTTTGTCATAAGGCAATTCAAGCAACTCGTGTAGCTTTGCAGTTCATGTTTGGGATGTTTACCCCCATTATGCTTATTTTTGAGAAATTTATCTTGAGTCCCGACATCATCTCAATTGGCCTCATTACTCCCTTCATAATTTGAACATTTCCAAGTGTGTTGTACCCAAAGAGAAGCATATTGTATGCGTATTGAAGATGTTTCATAGGTATTTTATACTTACCGATGTACAATGGTCTCCAGATTGTCTTCCTGATCTCCTCCTCTATGAAAGGCAAGGTAAGGCGTCCATTGTCACTTGCATTAAGACTGTTCAGTATCGGAAATGAGAGTTTAAACCGATAATAGAAATCTGTTGATAAATAGAGTTTGAAATGCTCTTTTATCCCCCTCTTTGACCTTTGATAACTCCTCAGTCCATTGTACATCTCGTTTTCCTATCTATGCTTTCCGATTCATACATTGTAGAATTTTGAGTTTCATTCACCATCTTTTTAACACAAAGCTCTGGCTTTCTATTGTTGATTGCTTATTATTTTATTTTGGCAGTTATAATTACTTTTAAGTAATTATAGTTGTCTGTGGGGCTCACTAATGTATATTGAGAGTGAGAGGTACACTTTGTTCTTTTTCTAAGAAAAGTGTATGCATGGGGCAAGAACATTAGGCATATTGTTATGGAGTGAATGTCACAACGGACATTCAATTTGCTTCAAGTCAAATTGAATAGTATCAAATAGTATCAATGGGTATGAAGAATATTAAATGCTCGTGCAATTCATCATTGCTATTAGAAACATGGGTTGCATGTTTTGAGAACAACAACTTGGATGGTGTGAAAAAAATTTGAAGCATGTGTTTACATAGAGAGTTCACACTTTGAACAAGTCGAAGAGAAGGCCTATAAATTGAAGATATTCCTCATTTGTTTCTTCATCCAGAGTTTCAAAGTATTTTTAGTACAGAGATACACTCTAGAGAGAAAAAGAGGTTGAGGAAACAAATGAAAGGAGCTTTCTTAATTCTTTGCATTTCTTAATGGTGCTATTATCACTTGCTTAATTATTTCACAACCTGTTATCAGCACGACTCTAATACTGAGCTACTAGCATTACTTATCATGGATTCTTGATACGAAAATCAATCTAGATGCTATGAGCCTCGGAGACACCATAAAAGATGCAAATAAAGCATCTCAACAAGATAAGACGAAAGCCAATATATTTATTTGTTACGATATTGATGAGGGACTTAAAGTAGAATATTTCACTATAAAAGATCCTGGAGATCTTAGATAAAACCTCAAAGAGAGATATGATCACCAGAAAACTGTGATACTTCCAAAACCTCATTATGATTGGTTGCATTTACATTTACAAGATCTTAAATCTGTAAGTGAATACAATTCTACCATGTTTAAAATTAGTTCTCAACTGAAGTTATGTAGTGAAAAGATACCGATGAGGACATGCTAGAGAAAACATTCTCTACTTTTCATGCCACTAATATGCTCTTGCAGCAGTAATACCGTGAAAAGAGATTTAAGAAGTATTATGAACTGATTTCGTGTCTTCTTGTGACTGAACAAAATAATGAGTTGCTAATAAAAAATTATCAATCACGCTCCAATCGTTCCACTCCATTCCTAGAAGTGAATTCAAATACATTTAACCAAGGCTCCCGTCGTGGCCGTGGACATGGAAATCGGAGGAATCATCCTTACTCTCGCTGCTATAATCCTAATAATACAAATAATCACCAGAAGTGGGAGAAAAAATAAAATTTGCAAGGTCGCAACAAAGAATCTCAGGGAAACAAGAATGTAGAAAATGTTTGTCATCGATGTGGGATGAACAATCATTGATCTTGTACATGTCGTATGCCAAAATACCTTGTAGAACTTTATCAAGCTTTAAAAGCTAAAGGGAATAATGCGGAGACAAACTTTGTTCAAAATCAAATGCCAAATGAAGAAATGAATTTTGTTCAAAACGATTTCCTATATAGTGAAATTGATGTCACACATTTAGATGTTGCGAATTTTCTTGTTCATCCTGATTCTATAAATAATTGCAAAAAAATCTAAGTTTTATTTATATTTTATTTAGTTCTTCAATGTTATACTTTATTTATTATGTAATAGTTACTTTATTATAAGTTTGATTTCGTTTATTGTTTACTTTTACTTATTTATTAAAGATAACTATGAATTCATCCAAATCAAATGAGGAAGATGCATATCTAGCAATCAGTGCAACAACACATAGCATACTCAACAATAAAAAATATTTTGTTTTTCAATCTACAAGAGAAGCGCATGTTAATAAAATATCTGGTAGTACAAAATTAATTGAAGGCTCTGGAAGAGAACAAATTCTACTTCCGCAAGGGACAAATATTACAATAGATGTTATTCTCATCTAAGTCTCGACGAAAATTGAGTTTTAAAGATATTTGCCGAAATGGATATCACATTGAAACTATGAACGGAAAAGATGAAGAATACTTATGCATTACATCAATTATTTTGGTTAACAAATGCATCTTAGAAAGATTGCTCGTAATGACCTCTGGATTGTATTGCACAATAATAAAAATAATTGAAGATTATATTGTTGAAAGTTTAAAGACTACTAAAATTTTCAAAGTTTGTCATGATAGATTGGGACATCCTGGATCATTCAGGATGCTAAAAAGTATAGAGAATTCATGTGGTCATTCAATGAAAAACTAGAAGATTTTTCAAACCTGTGAATTTTCATGTGTTGCTTGCTCTCAAGGCAACCTAATTATAAGGCCGTCATCAATCAAAATTGGGTATGAGAACCCTACATTTTTAGAAAGAATTCAAAAAGATATGTGTGGGCCTATATACCCACCATGCGAACCATTTATATATTTTATGGTTCTTATTGATGCATCAACTAGATGATCGCATGTGTGGTTATTATTTACTCGCAATTTAGCTTTTGCAAGATTGCTTGCACAAATAATTCATTTGCGAACTCATTTCCCTGATTTTTCAATAAAGAAAACTCTCCTAGATAACACTAGTGAATTTTCATCACAACTCTTTAATGACTATTTAATGTTAATTGGAATACCCATTGAACATCTTGTTGTAAATGTTCATACACAAAATAGTTTGGCTGAATCATTTATTAAGCGCCTTCAATTGATTGCAAGGCCAATACTTATGCATTTTAAACTCTACGTATCTACTTGGGGACATGTAATTTTGAATGCAAGAGCACTTATTCGTATAAGACCAACAAGTTATAATAATTTCTCCATGATGCAAATGGCTTATGGTCAAGAACCAAATATTTTCCATCTAAGAATATTTGGATGTGGAGTATTTGTACCAATTGCTCATCCACAACATACAAAGTTGGGTCTAAAAAGAGGATAAGAATATATGTTGGATATAGATCTCTCTCAATAATTAAATATTTAGAACTATCGACGGGAGATTCATTTACAACAAAATTTGTTGATTGTCATTTTGATGAATCAATTTTTTCAACATTAGGGGGGAGAAAATAAAAGGCTGAAAAAGATAAAATCCTGGCATGAATCTTATTTATCACATTTTGATTCTCGCTCTCGAAAATGTGAACTTGAATTTCAAAAGATTATTCATTGCAAAATTTAGCAATCAATTGCCAGATCCATTTACCGACCTGAAGAACGTAACCAAGTCTCATATACCATATGTTAATGGTCCAATTAGACTTAATGTCCCAGAAGGACAAATTTCTACAGAAAATGAGTCTAAATCACACATGAAGCGCGGAAGACCAATCAATTTCAAAGATAAAAATCCTCAAAAAAGAAAAGGAACAAACATAGAGAATGGTCCAAAAGAAGAAATAAAATCTCCAGAAGAGATCTGTAATACATCTAAAGAGGCAAACGACATAAATAGAGAAATTCAGGTACCTAATAATAAGAAAATCTCCATAAATTATGTCGTAACGATAAAAATATAGAAATGAGATGAAACAAGCGATATTTTTGTTTATAATATAGAATGGGATATAATGAAAGAAAATGATTATACTGAACCTACATCTATGGATGAATGTAGGCGTAGAGATGATTGGCTAAAATGGAAAGAAGCAATTACTTCATAGCTCAGTTCTTTAAAGAAACGTAAAATTTTTGGACCAGTAGTCCCTATACCAAAAGGTATAAAACCAGTCGGATATAAATAGGAATTTGTGAGAAAATAAATGAGAAAAATGAAGTCGTGAGATATAAAATACGACTTGTCGCAGCAGATTTTACTCAAAGACCAAGCACTGACTATGAAGAGATTTATTTTCATGTGATAGATGCAATCACATTTCGTTATTTGATAAATCGGACAATTCATGAAAAACTTGAGATGCGACTGATGGATGTAGTGACAACCTATTTATATGGCTCACTAAAATGATATATATATATATATATATATATATATATATATACGAAAATCGTTGAAGGGTTTAATGTGCCTGAAGCACAAAGTTCATATTTTTGAGAGATTTATTCGAATAAACTAAATAAATATCTATATGGACTGAAACAATCGAGATGTATGCAGTTCAATTGTTTGAGTACATACCAATTAAAGGCAGACTATAAAAATGATCCAACATCCCCATGTGTTTTAATAAAGAGATCTGGATCAAAACTTGTCATCATTGCTATTTATGTAGATGACTTAAATATTATTGGAACTCCTGAAAAGTTATCAAATGCAGTAGCTTGTCTGAAGAAAGAATTTGAAATGATAGACCTTAGAAAAATAAAATTGTATTTAGGTGTTCAAGTTGAGCATTTGACTGAAGGAATTTTTGTGCATCAATCTAATTATTTGGTGAAAGTATTCAAAAGATTTTATATGAATGAAGCACATCTATTGAGTACACAATGGTATTAAGTTCACTTGATGTGAAAAAGGATCCATTCCACCCTAATGAACACGGTGAAGAAGTTCTTGGTCCTAAAGTACCATATCTTAATGCAATTGGAGTACTAATGTATCTTGCTAATAATACACGACCTAATATATCATTTGCAATAAATTTACTAGCAAGATATAATTCTTCTCCAACTAGAAGATATTGGAATGGAATCAAACACGCTTTCCGGTATCTTCGAGGAATAACAGATATGAATTTATACTATCCAAGTGTATCTAACCCAGAAATATGCCGATGTTGGATATTTATCAGATCCACATAAAGTTAGATCTCAAACGGGTTATCTTTTTACTTGTGGAGGTACAATTATTTTGTGGTGTTCTGTTAAAAAAATATTAATCGCTACTTCTCCAACCATGCACAAATTCTTGCAATTCATGAAGCAAGTTCTGAATGCATTTGGTTAATGACCATAACCCAACATATGCGTGGAATGCGTGGAGTGGAGACTAAGTAGGATATCCCAACTATTCTTTATGAAGATAATGCAGCTTGCATTGCTCAATTGAAACAAGATTTTATTAAAGGAGATAGAACGAAGCATAAATCACCCAAGTTTTTCTTTACACATGACCTTCAAGAAAAGGTGATATCAATATCCAACAAATTCGATCAAGTGACAATCTGGAATATTTATTTACAAAAGTACTACCTACTGCATCTTTTGAAATTTTTTCAAAGGGATCATAATGAGGAACCTCAAAGATGTATCTAATAGGTGGAGATTATAAAATCATGTACTCTTTTTTCTTTTATTAGGATTTTTTTTCCCACGGGATTTTTTTTTCTAATAAGATTTTAACGAGGCATGATAGGATAGACATTCAAGAGAAGTGTCATGGAGTGAATGCCCCAATGGACATTCAATTACTTCAAGTCAAACTAAATAGTATCAAATAGTGTCAAGGTGTTTGAAGAATATTAAATGCTCATGCAATTCATCATTGCTATTGTCCACGAGCGTAGCAATAATTGCTCGAAGAAGCAGAAACATGGGTTGCATGTTTTGAGAACAGCAACTTGGACGGTGTGAAGAAATTTGAAGCATGTGTTCGCATAAAGAGTTCATACTTTAAACAAGTCGAAGAGCAGACCTATAAATTAAAGACATTCCTTATTTGTTTCTTCATTTAGAGTCTCAAAGCATTCTCATTATAGAGATACAACCTGGAGAGAAAAGAGGCTGAGAAAAGAAGTGGAATGAGCTTTCTTAGGCCCTATTTTGCGCAACCTTATTAAAATTATAATCCAATTATAAGCACCTTTTTTTCAAAAAATAACTCTTCATTTTTTCAAAAAAAATTCTTATAATCCAATTATAAGCATAAGGGTCTGCGCAAAACACCCCCTTAATCATTCTCCCTTAAAATCAGACAAACAAGCAATCAACCCAAAAAATCTCGCAAATAAAATCGCAACCAAATTAAAGATTTATTTAAACCCTCCAAATCAAATTGCGATCAAAGTTCAAGATTTACAAGCTCCATTCTAATTAAGCCAAAAAATCCCACAAATTAAAATTCGATTTTTCTGATTAAGAAGCTCACAAGGAAGAAGTGTTTTTGGGCGTGACCGTGAGAAACACGACGAGCCGGCGAACGACAATGTAGTGTTTTTGCCTTCTGGGCATGAGTAAATAAACAGGCGGCTTGCGGCTTGCGGCTTGCGCTGGAGCGGAAGTGGCCGATTAAGAAAAAGAAAAGAAGATAAGTGTTTTTGAGTAAATATACAATACAATTTTTTTGGGTGTGTGGTGGAGGGAAATTGCCAAAAAAAAAAGTACACATATTTGTTTTAATCCTGATGGACAATGTCCACCCTACTCTTCCTCCCTCCGCCATGGGCAGAAATTTGTTGAGGGGCTAAATGTTTTATGATTTAAATAAATTAGGATAAATCGTGTTGATTAGGTTCTATTGAGTATGTACATTTAAATGTTGTGGTAGAAATTAAAATAGTCAAATTTATTTCTCATTTTTTGAGATTATTTTATTATCAATATTGGTCGGATATACATGTTTAGAAGTTATTATAATCGATAAAGATACAACAATAATTTTTCAACTAATTGTAATAACAAATGTTTAGATAAAACTATTCACCAAAATATTGAATTATTAAAAATAATTATATTCAAAAATTATAAAAATAATATATACTATTTGAATTAGTTAACATATAAATATTTAATTGTGTTGATAAAAACAAATATTGAAGTCTGGCATAGTGGTTAGAAATAAGAAAATTTTCAATTACACTCGAGTTCGAATCCTAATAGTAGCATCAAGTGATCCGTGATCGGACTTATTGACCACCAAGCTATAAACCAACTCAAGTAGAAGAAGTTTGTGTTTTAACATTGAAGTATTATGCATATAACATTCTAGAAGAACCAAATTAAAAAATTAATTTTTTTAAAGCAATATTTTTTTTAAAATTTTGGGGGACCACGGCCACCTAATCTCCCCTGCCTCCGTCTCTACTAGAGTTCGGCATACGGGCAGTCCGAACAAACTCGAACAACCCATTTTCATAAACGGGTTTCGCACCTTGAAATCGGACCGGACCGTTTTTCAAATGGGCCAAACCCGTATCCCCCCATTTTTAAGCTGGCGTATACGGTTTAAAAACCGTTTCGGCCCGTATTCGCCCGTTTTTAAAAAAAAATAACGAATTAAACCGTTTAAACCATTTTAATCCGTTTGACCCGTTCAAAACTTTTATATAAACATATATCTATTAAACCCATTTATACAAATGTATATCCGTTTAAACTATTTTAACCCGCACGTTTTCAAAAATAATAAAACTAACCAATTTATAAAAACTCTAAAGTCTAAATTCTAATTTAAGGTTTATAAATTTTAGGGTTTAGTTTAATATTTAGGTTTCAACT